>CATIWM010013222.1:0-10922 GCA_949671775.1 Mallotus repandus | reverse complement strand
AACAAAAAAAAATGTAAAACAAATGAATACAAAAAATTGAAAACAACAACTAAAAACAATAAAACAAAAAAAATTAATAAAAAAACAACAAAAAACAATAAATGTGTAAGCTTTAATCCTAGCAAATTTGAAAAGATTTTTCCAGTTGTTATATCATGGACCCATGTCCATGATGTAATGTGAACCCCACACGTGTGAAAGTGTGCGTCTTTCTTACTCACTTCAAAATGTGTTTCTTTTTTTTTTTAACGTCCAACAGCTTTGCATATGGCCTTGAACTAAAAAATGCTGGAATAAATTCAATTTTAAACATTATACTTCTGCACGACTTGCATAAATAATGGAAGCAAGAGGAATTTCATGAGAATATATAACTCCAATGTGTGTATGCTGTTGTTTTAGGTGTTTTGATGATTCAATTTATTGTTGTGTATAAATTATCACGTTAGTATGAGCAAATAGTTTGTCACCTCTGCTTCATCAATGAATTTGTAGCTTAAAATCAATGAATCTGCAGCTCAAAATCAATGAATCTGCAACTCAAAATCAATTAATGTACAACTCAAAATGAATCTACAACTCAAAATCAATGTTCATTGATAATCAATGAATCTGCAGCTCAAAATCAAAATGAATCTGCAGCTCAAAATCAATGAATCTGCAGCTCAAAATCAATGTTCATTGATAATCAATGAATTTGCAGCTCAAAATCAATGAATCTGCAAGAAGAAGAAGAAGAAGAAAATGGAATTTAGCATGAAGAAAATGGAAAATGCAGTGGTGTCAATAAGTATGAGTAGAACTCGAGTGAGTCAGCGAAGGAGAACAACTTATAAAATGGTATCGTAACCTACTTTGAATCTTGCTGTTTGACTTGGTTGGTCATGTCTTCAGCCATGCGATGCTTTTCTCCATGTAACAAATATATAACATATGTTCTTACTGTAAGAAGGAGATAGATGTTCTAGGGTAGGGAAAGTAGATGCATGAATTAATGAAGATTTGTTTCAAAAAAAAAAATAATGAAGATGAGTTTGATGGTGAAGAAACATTAGGACTGAGGAAACATTCATTGATCCGTTGAAAGCAAAAGCAGATGCAGAGATTATACCAAATTAAGAGTATAATATATGAAGAAGAACAAGAAAACACCCAGAAAAAGAAGAAAAGGAAAGCACAGCAAATAGAAAAAAAATGCGACACACAAAGAGAAGAAAAAAAAGAAGAATGTGAGCAAATAAAAAAAAGGAGCGTGTTTTTTTCACATGTGTGATGGACCCATGGTCCATATTGCAATATGAACAAGGGTCCATGATATAATTTGTGAGATTTTTCCCTTATTGCCTTTTAATTTCCCCTGAAATAAATAGATTTCCAAAAGTAAGAAAACTATATAACAAAAAATAACGGGAGTGGCTTAAGAAAACTATATAACAAAAAAGAACGGGAGTGACTCCCTTCAAGTTTATTTTTCCTCAAGTTTCCTCAAGTCCGCCTTTAGATCAATGACACCTTATTAAAAGTTAATCTAACGATTTATATTTAATCTAAAAAATATATTTACATGACTATTTTTATCATAAAACTATCACTATCATAATATATTTATATTTTTACAATAAATCAAAATGAAAATTAAATAGTTTTAGTAAAAATATATTAATAACATCCATTTATTTTTACAATAATATATTGAACTAATTAAAAAATTAAGTATTTTTTAAAACTATAAGATCACAATATATTCATTTAATTAAAATATATTTTTTAGTTGAAGATATATAAATATTTTTATTTTGACAATAATTTTTATTTTTATTTTTATTTTTATTTTTATTTCTATTTCTATTTCTATTTCTATTTCTAGTCATGTATATATATATATATAAAGAACAGGAAAGTCAAAAAATTCCCTTCATAAAGAAACAAAGTTGAAAATAAAGTGACATCTAATCTAAGCATATAAAGTTTCCATCCTCATAATTTGTGGACAGACAAAGTTATATTTGTGGACTGAAATTGCCGGCCTCAACCCCACTTGGATTGCATAAACCATATTGCTTGTTCGTCAGTCATCTCTGCATCCATTAAAATTATGAAAGGACGAAAGGACAGAGACGAAGACCTTCTTTTATTCAAGGAGCTGCTGGAACCAACACCGTTGCCAACATAACAGTCGGTGAAAAATTCAAATCCTTAATTTTCTACAAAACCCAAACAATCTAGAGAAAGAGAGAGTTGGGGAAAATCCAAACCCTTAATTTGCTTCAAAATCCAAACAATCCAGAGAAAGACAAGGAAAAAAAAAGGGACAAATAATAATAAATTAGCAAAATCTGGTATAGAGATGACAATCAACCAACCAAAGGAACCATTAGTAATGTGAGGTAAGACTGGTAGCAATGCAATGGTCTAAAATTGAATAATTAGTTTTGTAAAGTTAACTTTGAAACTTTTAAAAGTTAAGCCACAACTTTTCTCTTTTAAATTAACAATGAAAAAAATTGAATCATACATTTTATGATGGTATTAGAGAGGAGTTAACACACTACTTTTTTACTGATTTTTTCTCTTTATTAAGTTTTAAACCTTTATATGAATGTGAGACTATACCAATAAGGTTAGTTAATCCTCCTCAAATGTGATGTATATATTTTATTTTTTAATTTTAATCAAATTACAATTGTTCCAGTGATTCAGGTGATGAATATTATAAGGTGGAGTCATGTGTTTGATCTCTCACTTTTTCCTTTAACCTCCCAGTTGTTCAAAAAAAATTTCAATTAATACAACAGATTTAATTATTTATGTAAATTTTAAAATTTAATATAAATATAAAATATTAAAAAGGTTATAATTGTTTTTATATCAATAGGTCGAGTTTATTGTACAAATGGTACCATAACTTTGATCCATGTTTCAAAATGATATTAAATTTTTAATTTTTTTCTTTTCGGTCCTTTAATTTCTATTTTTTTTAGATCATAGTTCCTTAATGATTTCCGATCAAATTTAGCATATGTGGCAGCCTGGATAAATATATTTTTGTATATTTGTCATGTAAGCATCCAATTAAGCAGACTAATCATCTTGTGGACTCCAAAAAATTAAATTTGTTAAAATTTTATTTTATGGGTCTACAAAAAAATTTGTTCTATGGAGCCAACAAGATTATTAGACTATTTATATGACGAATATACTAAAAATATGTTTATTCCGGCTGCCACGTATGTTAAATTTGATCGGATATGTTTGAGGTACTTTAATCTGAAGCAAAAATAAAAATTTTGATACTGAAAAGAAAAAAAATAGAACTTGAGCAACTGAAAAAAAAAATTAAGAATCTAGTACTATTTTAAAATATAAGACAAAATTATAATATCAACGGTGCAATAAATTCACAATAGGCCTTACAAAACCAAAATTTATTTATATGAAATATTGTTTTAAATATAGAATGTTAAAAATATGAGATCCGCATAAATAATTTCTGATATAAATTCGGTCAGACAATAAATTATCTTATTTGATGTGTAGTTTTTACTTTAATTAGTGGTGAGAATCAAGTAGATGGGTATTATTTTTGACCTCTAGTGAAGAGTTGTTCGTGTAAAGAATATATTATTATGTGGATGGAGTGTGTTTCATGGTTCATGTCAAGATCAGGAAGATGCGATGATGCCAAATACATCAAACCAAAGCATGTTTTCCCTGTTGCGGTCTTGCCCTCTAAACAGAACTTTTTTTTTTGGTCGATTGAAATTGATTCTTTCCATTATCATAACTTGTTCATCAGGAGCTACAAGCATATAACTTGCTCATCAGGAACTACAACTATTGTTACTAAGTTTGAACAAAATGAGAACCAAATAAAGTAAATAACTTACCTTTGAATTAAGATTTATCTGAATCTACTTTACGAATAGATTTTTTTGTATTCGCTGAAAAATTAAACTAACACAACTGAGATTTTACATTAAACAAAAGAGATTCCTAATTAAACCTTAAATAAACAGCTAATAAGGGGAAAAAAAAGCACAATCTTCTTCCGCCCATTACTTTAATTCTACATATACACATGGCTCTTGTTCCATGCAAAATTTCCTTTTGTCTTGATTTTTATTTTTTTTTCTTGCTTCTATGTATTTAAGAAAATTACGAAATGGAAAAACAAAAGAAATCCATTATGATAGTTGTCAAAATCGATCGGATTTTGGAACTGGTATAGATAAAGAATTACAAATTTAAATTAAATTGGAATTAACTATAATTAAAAAGTAATATTATATAAATATTATATATTTAGTAAAAAAATATTAAAAAAATTAATAAACAATATTTTACATGGAAAAATATTATTATCATTACTTGTATTCCAAATATCAATTATCATATAATGTTTAATATATTATCAAAGATAATTTTTATGAATAAAATTATATTCAAAATTAAATATTATAAATGTGATGCTAATCGTTTGTTTCATTATTTTGTTAAAAAAAAATTAGTATGTCCTTTGCGCAAATGATTAGCATAATGTTGTATTGGAGAAAGGGGAGGGAGGAGATCCGACTCCCTGGTTGGTCAGATTATCCGCTAAAGTACTTTTAGCACGAGGTGCTAATTTAGCGAGAGACATTTGATTTAGTTGATTAAAGTAGCTAATAAAGATTTTTCTCTATTAGTTATAATTAAAGTGTTTAATAAAATTTTAAAATCAGCTTGTAGTTATTTTTATTTAAAAAATTGCATATTTAATAAGCTATATTTTGAAATTTTTTTTCATTAATTGATAACTGATTAGTATTTTTTTTATTTAGAAAACTTTATTTTTATTAAAAATAACTAATAACAAATAATTTTATTTTAAATTAAATGTATATAATTAATTTTTTATAGTTTATAATTAAATAAGTTGTATTTTTAAGTTATAATTAATAATTAAATAATTATAATATTTATACCTATAATTATTTTTTTAAAAAATATACAATAATATTTACATTTTGAAAGTTATTTTTAAATAATTTCTATTAATTATTTTAATAATATATAAATTAAAGACAATAAATTATTATTTATTACTATATAATTTTTTAATAATTTACATAACTAAAAAATATTAGCTAATAGTTATCTGCTATCCACAACCACTATTAACTATATCAGCTACTATAAATAACTAAATTAAAAAGGCTCTTAGTAGATTTTTAAATATATTTTAAAAAGGAATTTTCAGAATTAATTGGCTAAAGGGCTAATTTTTTACCTTTTTGGAGACTTTTCAAAAATAACCAAAAAATGAAAAAAAAAAGGACCCGGCTGACTTTGTTTTCCCAAAAAAGGGTGTTCAACCATATTTTTTTCAGAAGTACAATGAAAATTGAATAAAATAACTAAAATAATCAAAACAACCAAAACAACTGAAATAACTATTAAAATAAACAAATAAAATAATAAACAATATCTTAGATTTTTTCAACCATAACAACTTCCGAAACAACCAAAACAACCAAATAATGTTTTAGATTTTTTTAGGTCAATCCAATAGAAATAGAATTAGAATAAAAACCCAATTAAAATAAAATAAAACAACAAGAATAAGAAGTTAATTCAAGAATAAACCAAGTATTAATAGCCAAAAATAATAAATTTAACATCTACCCTTTATAATTCTTGATAATTTATAATATGGTGAGTTTTTAATATGTAAAAAATTTTAAAAAAGAAGATGGAGAAATTGATCTTTATAAGATTTGAAATGAAAATTTAATTGTAAAATTTATGAATTTGCTCACTTTCAATAAAAACAAGCAAAAATTCTTCTTAAACAGATTAATTTTGTAAATTTTTGTAATGATTATAGTTAGATTTGAGAGAAGAGATGAAAAGAATGAAGACAATAGATGAAGAAGAAGAGGAAGAGATGAAGAAGAATGAGAAGAGAACGACACACAACAATAACACAAAAGTAAAAACAAAAAATAAAAAAGATGTTTATGAAAACACATAGAATTAGTGTTGAAAGAAAAAAAACCTATCACATTTTTTGAAAACTTTAGTAAAAAAAAAGGTGTGGTGTAATTTTTCCTCTTTTTTTTTTCTAAAAAATGAACTGACTAAGCCAGACCAAATTAGACAACCATCATGCTAATACAGCCGAAGCTTTAGGCCTGACCGCTTCAAATCCCAAGGTACAGCTAGGGGTATGCAACAGTCGTTTTTGGTTCAAAATTAAATTGAGCTAAAAAAACCGATTAACCGAATGTGGTTAAAATGGAAAACTGAAACTGAACCAGATATAGATAGTGATCGAATTAAACTGAATTAAATTGATTCGGTTCGATTTATCGGTTTATTAATTTTATTTTTTAAATAAAATTTTCATTTTTATTTATTCATTTGACATTCTTTAAAATGTATTATTCAATGATGGGACTAAAAAAATATTCTTTATTGGTAATTGTAATATTTATGTATAATTTTTTTTTAAATCAATGTATTTTATTTGATAGTTGTATATTATATATATACATATTCGGTCGGTTAGGTAAAACTAGAATTTTCTTGATGAAAACTAAAATCAAACCGAATTTAAATCAGTTTTAAAAAATATAAACTAAATCGAACTGAAATTGGTTCAATTTATTTCAGTTTATGTTCGATTTGATCAATCTTTTCAGTTCCAACCGAACCGTTGCAACCCCTAGATATAGCACCAATCCATCAAGGCCTTTTTGAAAAATATTTGCAATTGTGATAAAATAAAGGTTAGTTCTTATTTTCTCAATATTTTTTGTCAAAATAATTATAGGATTTGAATGCTCTCATGGTGTATACAAATATTATTGATTTTAAATTAAATGGTTGAAATTATATGAATATGACCTATTATGTTAGCAATTATAGATTATTGAAATGCTTAAAATACAATCATATCAAAACAATAAGGTATTTAAAGAATAAATGATTATTTTGTATATTGCCCATCTTTGAAAAAATAATAATAATTGACTTTATTTTTCATCTCTTTAATATATCTTATTACCGTATGTTATACTTTAAAATATTCAAAATTAGTAATATAAAACTTCAAGATTATTTTAGACGTTCTTATAAAAAATCATTTTATTTATTATATTTTTTTTTCATTAACTATCATAAAATATAGCTAAAATTAGACTGACAAATTTCTCAGTAAAATGAGATAAAATATAAATATATATGAATTAGCCTCACAAACACTAAACAAGAGATAATAGAAATTGAAACTCACTAACAATAGTGAGTCATCTCTCATTCATTAAGAGTGTTTTCCGTTTTAGTTTTTTTCTGGTTTTTTATTCTCTGTGTGTGTGTTTTTTCTCTGTGTTTCTATATTGCAATGGCATCTGATATGAATGCAGCAATGGCGGCGCTTGGGATGGCGGAGGAGGAGGAAATGGATGTCCAAAGGGATAATCAGTCTCAGCAGCATTCCTTCAATGGATTTTGCTTGGTGGGGCGCTTCCTTACTGATTAGAGTGTTAATTTTAATGCTATGAGGAGCAAGCTTGCTAGCCTTTGGAGCTCGGGGCATGGAGTGTGCATCAAAGAATTGCTAGGTGATCGGTATCTATTTCAATTCTGGAATCAGTTGGATTTGCAGAGGGTGATGGATGGAGGGCCTTGGACCTTTGATAATTATTTATTGCTGACTTATCACTTGTGTCCCGGTGATGTTCCAGCAGCTATCCTGTTATTCAATATGCTTGTTTGTGTACAAATCCATGATTTGCCAATTGGATACATGTCCATGAAAGTTGGGCAACAGTTGGGGAATTTTATTGGTGAGTTTGTTGAGTATGATAACAATAATTCAATGGAGGAGTGGCGGAATTATATGAGGCTTCGAGTTTCCATTGATGTTCATTTGCCCATTAAACGAAGGTAGAAGCTTCGAATCCATAATGGAGAGTCCTACATGGTTCATTTTAAATATGAAAGGATACGCCATTTTTGCTATATTTATGGTGTTCCTGGCCATTCGGATAGAACCCGTGATCTCCTCTTTTCAAATCCTGACCTTGTTAAGAATAAAGGTTGGGGAGAGTGGCTGACGGCAGCGGTGAAGAGGGGTCCTGATTACGACGGCACAAAGTGGTTGAGGGATGGGAGTGGTGATTGGTTGGGAGACAAAGATGGTAAGAAAAATTAATGGCAAGATAGGATGGTGTAGACGGCGGGGTTTAGCGCGCGCCCAAGTTTATTACAACCGTGACACTGTTTGAGCTCAGGGCTTTAGGGAACACACTAACCACTGTCAGACATGGTGTGGAGATGAGAAGTCGCCACCCAGGGTAATAACTGGGACAAATCGAAAGTGGTGGTAACTCGATTCTCTAATACAAGCTAGCACCACAACTAATAGTTCTGGATAAGAAATACCAACTTCTTTTAGTCTTGTGTTCATTTAGATTTATTTTATTAATTAATATCTTATTCCCTAATTACATGCAATTTCATTAAATCCTAATCTGAACATCTATCTAACCCTAAGGCAACCAATCAATGAAAAAGCACATAACAAATGCATTCAAAGTATAATGTCCCTAAATAGAAACTATATTTAATTTTAATTTAAGTTAACTAAATCTACATATTTTATTTACAAATGAAATAGAACTAAAAATGGGCCTACATTTTGATAATTAGTGAGCTTAAATCTACTTATTTTGATTCTAAAGAAAGTGGGCCTAAGTCTATTAAAATTTAAAAAGAAAAAGAAATAAATTAGTGGGCTTAATTCTAACTATTTTTATTCTAAAGAAAGTGGGACTAAGTCTATTAAATTATGAAAGAGACTTTATAAATGAGCTAAGTTTAAATTAATTTTATTTAACAAAAAATGGGCCTAAAATCTAAATTAACCTGTTGGGCCTAAATTTAATTTTAAACCTAAAATCTAAATTAATTAATTAATTAAACCTAAATTTAATTTTAAAGGCCTACTGATTAAATGAATTAGATCTACATGTAGGCTTGAAGCCCAAAACAAATAAAATTAAAAACAAGCCCAAATAAAAAATAAAAAATAATAGATAAAAAAAGAAACATTACGTGATTTTTTCTAACCTTAATTTTAATTACATACAACCTAAAATTAATCTAAAGCCAACATTAATTTTAATTGAATTACCAAATGAAACCTAATTTACTAACCAATTAAAAAATACATATGCGTATGATTCTACTATTCCCACTATTGGGGCTATTACAATAATCTACTGAGAAAAAAAATAAAATTAACTACAACCCCAAAAAAAATACAAAATAAAATTACGAAATAAATGAATAAAAAATCATAAAACTACGTTCAAATACAAAATTTAATCCATGGCATTCCATGGATCTTCATGGATCTTGTTCACCACCACGGATTCAAATCATCCCATCCAAAATCATAAACACAAAAAATAAATAAAGATTAGTAAATAAAAAATAAAATCAAAATTAAATAGAATAAAAATAATCAAATAAATAAAAAAGGAAGGAGTAGAAAGAACTAATTTGATCGATGCAGTATTGATTTCGCTCAGAAGGTGATCACCATTAATGAAAGCCTGTGGCTTTTGTTGTGTTTGTCTGTGATTTTGATTTATTTGGATCTGATTCACGGCTAAAACTTGAAAAAAGTACGTAAAAACATCAAGAAAAGTAGGTGTCTTTTGGTTGACGGCTAAGAATCAGAAAAATTAGAGAGAAAAGAAAAGAAAACCTCCTGCTCTACGTACAAATATGATGTATTTATAAGAGACACCATCTATAACCCTAAATTGGTACAGGATAATAAAAATTTATTTTAATTATTTATCACTTTATTTATCAAATAAAATAAATATATTTATCAAATAAAAATCAATAAAAATCTATGTATAACTAACAACTAAACAAATTAAAAAAAAAATTTCGGAAATGCAACTTTTCCAACCGGAAATCTACATTTCCGGTCGGAAGAAAAAAAAAATTCGGAAATGCAACTTTTCCGACAGGAAATGTAGATTTTCGACCGGAAATCTACTTTTCCGACAGGAAATGTAGATTTTCGACCGGAAATCTACATTTCCGGTCGAAAGAAAAAAAAAAGCGGTAACAATGGGGAACAGTGGCCAAAAGGCCAACTTCGGCCCAATTTTTTTTTTTTTTTTTTTTAATTTTTTAATTTGAAAATTTAATAAAAAAAGTTAAATAAATAAAATTTACAATAAATTTTAAAAATAATTTACAATTTAGTTCTAAACCAATAAATCAAATCCAATAAATCTAATTTCATAGTCTATTTTCATCATCAGGTCCTCTGTCGCATCCATGTTCTAGTCATCCTGAAATTGGGTGCTTACAGTTGCCCCCCTTTGCCGCTGTTTGCTCGATGAATTGCGGCAAAGCAAATAAGCACACAATTTCAAGGGTAAGGATTTAGGATACTTACCTAACGTGTTACAGAGCGTTTGCCTATAACACTGAATCATGCAACGTTGTTTTCATCATCCCATGATGTGAGCTTTATGTTGCTGCAATCTATAACTGCTCACAAACTTTGAGTTGAAAATACACTATACTCGGACGTATAGTATTGAATTGGAAAGTACACTACACTCGGTCGTGTAGTGTTGAGAAACACTATACTCGGGTGTATAGTGTTGAATTGGAAAGTACACTACACTCGGTCGTGTAGTGTTGAGATACACTATACTCGGACATATAATGTTGATTTGGAAAGTACACTATACTCGGTCGTATAGTGTTGAATTGGAAAGTACACTACACTCGGTCGTGTAGTGTTGAGATACACTATACTCGGACGTATAGTGTTGATTTGGAAAGTACACTATACTCGGTCGTATAGTGTTGATTTGGAAAGGACACTATACTCGGTCGTATAG
>CATIWM010013218.1:0-13394 GCA_949671775.1 Mallotus repandus | reverse complement strand
TTAGAAGCCTTTTATGCAAATATAACCAAAGGAACATTCTGATACATTCTGGCCTTTCCATTTCCATCCACTACTAGTCAAGAATTCATAAGCAGATTTTACCCAAAAAGGGCCACAGGATGACAAAATCTTAATGATAGTAACACTTTTTTTTAATCCTAGTTTGAGATACAAAATGCAATAATATAAATTATCTTTCAAAAATATTTTTCTATTCAATTTTTAAATTACCAGTTAGCTATGGAGCCATGTTGCTTCAACACTAAAAGAATCAAATTAATAAAATTGAAAATTAAAGCCTGAAATTGTAATGAATACGGACTAAAATGTCTGTTAAGATAACTTTGCAAGTAATTTCGTAACTTTAATGTGATCATCTGTTGGCCCTAGCCTTTAGTTGAAGACGAAACCCATGTTGAGCTGTTCATCTAGGATATTTTGAAAAGAGTAATTCATGGTGCCAACATAAGCAATGTGAACAGCGCTTCACTAGACGCGTAAATTTATTAAATTCAAAAATTATATAGTGGAATCCAATAATTTTACACGTATAGCAGCATACTATTTATATCGCCTCTAATGAAACCTTTCATTATCCATTTTAAAATGAGTCTAGTCTATGGGCCATAACTCTCAAGACAAAAAATAATCATGCGAATCTGAATGATATGGCTTAGGTACGGTTCGGATATAAAATCATTATTAACATCTTATGGATAAATACGTATGAAATCGTACATCAAAGTTTCATCCAGTTTGAAAGTGTTAGGTTTTGCGTATGAGGTCAAGGGTTTTGGCTGAATGGTACTAATAGAAAACATTAGTCATTACAAAAAAACGGCGGATGTGTTGGCATGGTTATCGACACTCAAAATGCAAAAAAAGACAAAAAAATCACTGAATAATCACAAGTTGGTAATGAGAAATAATTATTTTGTAGGTTTGCAAAGATACTATCTGAAGAGAAGCGGCTTCGCCTTCTTAGATCACCCCATGGGCGACTTTTCATAAATTTCAAGAGATAATATTGTTTAATATACTTAAATTTTTATTCTTTATAGTTTTTTGTAATAAAATATATAGTTTCAAGATTGGATGCAAAATTATTCTAAAAAAAAAAAAAAGATGGGATGCAAAATTAATAAATCCCATAAGGATTATTGATGTTGTAAATTCTTTTTTATTCTTTCAAAATAAATATTGTTGGTTATCAACTTATCAATTTCAATGTCACTTGTATTCATTAGTTTGCTCTTTATTTTAATTCATCTAATTTGAATGCAAAAGTATCCAAAGTAAATTCATTTTCAAATTTAAATTATGTGGATTGATAATACTCCATTCGCTCCATTTTAATTATCGCTTTTGAGAAAATGTAAAATTCCATTTAATTGTCACTTTTATGCAATCAATAAAATGATCGTTAATTAATTGCTTCTTGATCCTACTGCCATGTCTTCTGCAATCAGAGATCATTTCAAGCTTCGGTTCAATAAGCCTTCTACAGTTGGTGGTTTTATTTCTGATTTACCTTTTTCCACCCTTTCCTCTTCTTAGACTAGTTTCCTTGATCGTCCATTTTCTATGGAAGAGGTCCGACATATTGTTTGGAGTTATGGTTTGAGCAAGGCCCTAGCCCAGATGGCATTAATTTTCTCTTTTACAAACTCTCATGGTCTGTCCTTAAGGTTGACATTTTTGGTATGGTGAATGAGTTTTTTCATTTCTGGTAGATTACCTTCAGCAATCAAAACTTCCTTCATGACTTTGATTCCGAAGAAGTCTTATCCATCTCAAGTTGAAGATTTTCAGTCTATCTCTTTGATCCATGGGTTATACAAAATAGTGACTAGCTGTTAGCTAATTGTTGAAAGGGGTCTTGCCAAATATCTGGCTTAATTTTGCTTCAGCGAAGGTTGAACTTTTCAGTTGGTTTGTATGTTAAATTGACTTCCTACTCGAGGCCATTTATTTCATCTCACTCTTTGTCCCATCTCTTCAAATTTCTGCCCTTTTGTGGCAGTTTTGACGAAACTGTTGATCATATTCTTCTACACTACATATTTTCTTGGAAGCTTTGGTCTTTTTTCTTACATTGGTGGGGTGTCTTTACTCCTTTGCCTAATCAGATTTTGATGTTTTATCAGCAGTGGAATGGTTTAATTTAGGGTCAATTCCAGGGCCACTTTTGGACAACTTTATTTTTTGCTGTTTGTTGGTCATTATGGCTTCATCGAAATGATGTAGTCTTCTCTTCTATTTCTCCATCTTCTCAACAACTTGAAAAAATGATCTTCTTACGAGTTTTTTCATGGATGAAAGCCTCTTTTTCATCTTTTCCTTATTCGGCTTCTGATCTTCTTCGTAGTTCTTGTGGCATTCATTGCTGGACGAATTCTTAATTTTTATTTATTTCTTGTTTCTTTTCTATTGTCTTAGTTCTAGGATGGGTTTTTTCATCATTTGGATCTTCCAAGTGGTTTTCCCCCTCACATTTTATCATTAATAAAGATTATCTATTTATTAAAAAAAAAATGACAATCATTTTTTGCCAATTTTGCCCTTATCATTATCAATGCAGAGTAAGTAATGCTCAGTACAATTCCAAAGTCATTTGTGGATTTAATTTTTAGTCTTTCAAAAACTAAGGGTATTTTAGTCTCTTAATTTATTTTCCTCCTAAAATTAAGACTAATTAATTGTTTCTTAATTCAAGTAAAACTCCCAAAAGTGACAATTAAAAAGGAATGAAGGGAGTATAAACTAGAGCCAATTTAGAATTGATGCTTTGGGAACCAGTTTAACTTTAGCATTAAGATGTTTGTTTCCAGAGTCACGTAATTAATCACTATCTCTTCAAAACCATATATATATATATTTTTGAAAGTTTAAATTAGGAGAAATGAAATCTAACAATTTAGTTCTCTATTTGTCGAATGATAACCTACAAAAAAATAAGAGTTATTTGTATAATTATACCATGAACTTTAGTCATTTCTCTCAATCTAGCATACTTTTAAAATTATGATGAATTGATATATGAATTTTTTAATTTGTTGAAAATATATTCATGGTCAAAATAGCATATTCACGTGCTAACATGACATGTATTTGCTGTAAGTAAGAATATATTTGTAAAAAAAAGTTACAGATATATTTGAAAAAAAGATGAAAGTTAAGTCTTAATTTAATTTTCACATCAACAAATAAATTTATACATGTATGTCATCCTGGATAGATTAATAATAAATTGAAAAGTTCATATGTCAATTCGCCATAATTTTAAAAATAAAATAAATTGGCGAAAATGACTAAAATTTATGATAAAATTAAGTAATAATCTAAAAAAATAATATTATTGATCAACAATTAATTATTAGAATTAACTGTCATAAAAAATTATTTTTGCTTATATGATATTTTAAAATCAAGTCGTAATGTATATAATTATATTAAATTAATTATTGAATTTTTTTTATCACTTTCATAATAGTTAAATTTGAGTTGAATTAAATTAGTTAAAATTTAAATTATTTATACGTAATGAAATTTTTGGCAGCAAGCAACAACACTTTGTATTTCTTCTATGATATTTGCAAAAGCACATGGAAAAAATCTAATGGAAAAAATCTAATGGATGACAATCATATCAACTTATCACAAGAATTTTATCCTACCCAAATTGATGAATAACATTTTGTAATTCAAAGTTGTCCTTATCCTATCCTATTATTAGTCAATCCTTCACTTTCATCATCATTTTAATTTCCAATTTTATTTTCGAGGCATACCAAAGAAAATATTAATGGACTTACATCTGAACGGGGACGATATGATTATATTAATTGGTTATGCCTCAGTATAGTGTGGGTGGGTCAGGCATCTTTATTATTTCCTTCCAAGTTCCATCAAACACCTAATTTCTTCTTGAGTTGTCTTCTCTTTAATGCCTTGCTAGTTTCATAAGACCGTTAGCTAGCTACATGAAAGGAAGAAGGGTTAGAGATATTATATGGATAATTTATCCTTATGAAGTGCCTATGCTTGTCTTTTCGAAAATTATCCATCTCTGCAGGTTGCTTCATTCATCCTCATGTCCATAAAATTCTGAATCATTCTCAGCGTTATCATCATCTTGTACATAACAAGGATAAGGAAATTATAATATTCAATATGTATTGGTCTAAATGGTAGGAAATTTGATTTTTTTTTTAATTTTTAAATTTAAATCTTATATATGAAAAAATAAATACTGAGAAAGTTTTATCCTCTTATAGGTCCATTCAACTCGAACTCTAAAATAATTGAAATCCTTATAAATATCAAATATTATCAAATAAAAAAACAAATGAGGAAATGTTTTTTTGAATTTCCTTAATGGTATTTTTAGCAACCATATCTAAGAAAATCAAAAAATATCTCCCAACTTTTCAAAAAATGATAAATGATTGTTTAGCTGGAACAATAATATTGAATTTTATCAACAAAACGTATCATGGTAGTACTTCAAAGTTTATATTTTTGATATTTTTTAATACTTAATGAAAAAAAAATACGAGTTACTTAATGAAAAAAAAAAAAACGAGTTTTACTGACCAACAAAATATATTACAAGAAACTTTATTTCCAAAGAAGAAACTTCTGCGTCTAATTACATTACAAGCTATAGTCCAAGTTAGAACTTTATTCGAATCAAATTCTATCATTAGCTTTTCTCAGTGCACAACAGCTTTTCCTTGTGGTGACCTTGCTTCACGAAGCTGCTTCTCCCTCGACAGTATTTTAGCCAGCCTAAAAACAGTAAAAAAAATTAAAACCCAAAAATATGGAGGAAAAAAAAGAGTGAAGACGTAAACATATTCGTCGAAATTAATAATTCTGTTTATTTATGTGAACTTACTTGATAAGAGCGTCCTCATTAGTAGCTTTATAAGCAGGCTCACAGAAACCAGTGTCCAAATTAATCCTCGCTACTCGTTTCTTA
Source organism: Mallotus repandus (assembly GCA_949671775.1). Taxonomy (NCBI): domain Eukaryota; kingdom Viridiplantae; phylum Streptophyta; class Magnoliopsida; order Malpighiales; family Euphorbiaceae; genus Mallotus; species Mallotus repandus. Next base: position 8,410 of record CATIWM010013218.1, on the reverse strand, counting down.
AGTAATTCTTCACCTACTTTCACCAGATTATTCAAGTTCTCTTCCGTAGCAATATCTACGGACGAAAGGCTTCCAGTTAGTGTATCATCTTGAATGCGAATGTAATTTTCTTCGGAGTGAAGAGCCTGGAAAACTGTGGAAATGTGATAATCAACCATGTCGCCGCTAGCTTGCATGAACACATCCACCAACGGAGTGGAGTTTTCACTTGTTAACCATCCCAACAAGCCCCATTTAGCCACTTCATTAGCATGAAATTTTTCTTCATATTTTGCTGTACCAGTCCCCAAGGACAGGACCATAAATCGGCTGTAGTCTGTTGGCTTTATGGGGAAGAAGTCACGATTCTCGCGGTTAATTTCTTTCATCACAGCATTCATAGCCACCAAAGCCTGAAACTTGTAAGAAGAGTAAGAATTTTGTAACTTTGCTATATATATGTAATAAATCAATGATACTAATGATGCACGAAAAATTCTGCGGATGGACGTTTCCATGTTTTGGAAATATTTATGTATTGGAAATTTTAGGAAACTTCTTGGAAATATTTCAGAGTTATTTCTACAAATATAAAAAATTAAAAAACATGTTTCCTACTTGAAAATGTGTTTTCAACTTGAAAAGTATTTTTCTTTATTATTTCCCTAAATAAGAATGAAAACAAATTAAAAAATAATTTTATATTTTTCTTCACTAAACAAAGTAATATCTATAATTATACTGGAAAAAATAGATAAAACTTTTAAAATTTATATATAAATCTATAAATATTCATATATTTTTAATATTTATTTATATACCCCTATACTTTTAATATTTACATGTTTTTTTCACATTTATTTTTTTTTATAATTTTAAGAAATGTAATTTTGCCTTATCCATTTACACGTTCCCCATTTCCCCATCTACGTAGATACTAAGGATTAGTGACTTATATGGTACCGGATTGTTAGCAGCCACGCTACCATCAATAAGATCAAATTTCCTAACTTTGCCTGTGGAGTCTTCAGTTTGGAAATTATGGGCTGGAAGATAAGTTGGGGCAGCTGAAGTTGCTATACATATGTCCGATAAAAGGGCATTCAAGTGTGGGTTCTTCTTCACCTGCAGGTTATACATGAAGACACAAAGCCATGCCAAATCTCAGATCGGTATTAAAAAAAAAACAACAAAAACTGTAGCTGCCTGGAGATGCATAACATATATTATTTGTTTCTACGAACCTCATAGGTAGAGAAGACAGTGGGCTGGAGGCACCTAATATCAAATGTTGGAATGACAACATGTGTCAATGTCTGGTCTAGCCGTCTATCTCCTAATTTTTCCTTGACAATTTCGTGTAAATATGCACCATCATACTTAGGTCCTCTCAAAGCCTTGACCAGATTAGTCGCAGGAGCAAACGCAGACCTGTTTCAGATCAAGATTTCAACTATAATTAGCAACTGAAAGTTAATAAGATAAATATTAACGTTAGGCAAGACTTTCCGGATAACTAATTATTACTTGTCCTGAGGGAAGATTTTAGGGCAGTGCTCCAGATAGAAGTTGTTGATGTCTTTGGCAGCAAATAAAGGGCGATTTTTCTCATTTGGTGCGGTTAGCATAGCAGACACCAGGCCTCCAGTACTAGTTCCAGCAATCACATCAAAATAATCTGCCAATCTTGCTTCCTCGCCGTCCAATTTCTGCACACATAAATACGAAAATTACTACATAAATTTTCAAGAAGAAAAAAATTGTGTTCATTGGCCATAAAAGAATATGTACCTGAAGCTCAGACTCTAAAAAAGCAAGAATTGTTGCTGGTATAAGCCCTCTAATTCCACCACCATCGATGCTAAGAATGGTGACTAAGTTTCCATAAGTTGGAGGCTGCAGGGGAGATCTTGGAGTGGATAGGGGTGATGTTGGAGAATCCATATTAATAATTTTAACTAGTTATAACTACAGACGGAACAGGTAAAGTGGGTTCTTATTAATTAAAAGAAGAGATGGGAGATATCGAATATATTTCACAGCTTTGCGATTTGTGCGGCAGTTAAGAGACAGTACTGAGATGTAAGTATCGAATCTAAGAGACCATGAAGTCTTATATAGACAAAATCTTGCAACTTACTTATGGATCACTTCAAGTCTTTGAATCTTCAGCAGTCAATATTTAATTATTCAAAGTTTGAATCAGTCCAACTTTCAGCAGTTTTTGATGATTGGAATTAGGTCTATTGTGCTGCCTGGCTTCCAGGAACTGCGGTCAGTCGCGGCCGGACCGATGGATATCTATGTACGTTGTTGGTTACCATATATGTTATTGTCAACTGTCAGCTCAATGGACATTAATTTACTTGTTCCGTATTGACAACGTTGTAATTTCGTCACCTTCAAAGACTATATCTTAATTCGAATCCATATTTATCAAGAACTAAATTAAATAATTTTAAATTAAAAATATGATAAAAAAAAACTTTATTTTAATAGATTATTTTTTTGCATTTGATATTCTTAATATTCGACAGCTAAAAAATTTCAATTAACTCAAAATTTGAGTAAAATGACCCATAAAAAGGTAAAATACTTTCAATATTTTTTTTCCAAATATAAGATTTGAAATCAAAATTTTAGATCAACAAATATTTGATTCAATAACTTTTTTTTAGAAATACTTTTAGTTTTTAACAAATAAAAAACCTCTAAACTTCTCTTCATTAAACAATTAATATAAGATATATCATATATATATTGCATATACTTAGAATTTTAGAGTGCATCATAATTTTATAGCTGGTTCTAGTAGTGATGCAACCTATACATATATAAAATTGATAGAATTGATGACTCCATTATCCGGTGCTTGTTGCTCAATGGATTGTAAATATTGAAATGGTCAAATAATTAGTTTTCTTTTTTTTTTTTTCTTTTTTTGAAAGAGGTCAAATGATTGCTTTTACCCGTAATCTAAGTTTCCAACTGCTGTCTAATTTCTTCGTCATCTTAACAGAGACTATAATTTTATAACAATTTATCCATGCCAACTATTCATTCCACAACAAAACTAGAGTAATTTTTTAGTTTTTTCACTCTTCTTCTTTTAAATGTGCACTAAAAATGTTACAATGTTGTAATCTATAAACCCTTTTTTATTGTTTAATTTGGGTCATATTACGGTTGATACTTGTCAACCTATTCCCCACTAATTGATTCATGCACCAAGTGTCATTGCACGGTTTCTTTTCATTGCTTATACTTGGAAAATTAGCTTTGAAACCTAATTTTCTAAATAAAGCTAGAAATTAGGAATCTCAAGAGCCGCCTATCTCTCTTTTACTTAAAAAAAGTAAGCTAAAATTAAAAGCAGAATCCCACTTATTTTAGTAATTTTTTTTGCAGTTAAAATTTTTTTATTATCTTTATGATTCTATTATGATTGAATTGGATTAATCATAATTTAACTAATTAATTGTAAAAGTATTTAAATGGTAACTCTTCTATAAAGGCATTATGAAGTGTAAAATTCGATTCCTACCATTGTAAATTTAAAGGGGAAGATTGTTCCTTATTGTGCAATCCATCAAAATTTAAATAATTTTTTTCAGTAAAGATTGGAGTCCAAAAATTAAGGAATGCACCCGAACATCTAGATTAGGCTGATACCCTCTTAGCGTTCTCATCACTTTTCTATAGTCCATAAATTTATTAAAAATAAAATACAAATATGAAGTCATATAAAAAAATAAAGGCAAAGAGCCTCAAAAGCTTAACAAAAGCGATAAGCAACACTATGACTAAAATCATGACGGACAGCTGAGCCACAAAATTCAGGTGTCATGTCCCACCAAGTGAAAGTAGAAGCAGCAACACCCTTTCTAGTAAGCAAATCAGCAATGGCGTTTCCTTCACGATAGATATGTGACACAGGAAAGTTCATTCTAGAAACATAGTGCAAGCATTGAAGCCAGTTCTTGTTTATTTCCCAAGGAACATGCTTTGAAGATGTGCGAAACAAGCGAACAACATACTAAGAATCGCATTCTAGCCACAAAGAATGCCATCCTTTAAACCATACAATTTCAATTGCTTTAATGGCTGCAAGTAATTCAGCAATGAAAGCAAATGAATTTCCCACCCCAAATGCAAAAGCTCCTCTAAGAAGGCCTCGTGAGGTTCTAAAAATCACCCCACAACCAGCTGAACCCGACGCACCTAGAGCAGATCCGTCTGAGTTAACTTTAATCCAACTTGGCGGAGGAGGTTGCCAAGAAATCGAAACAATCTTTGGTGCTTTTCCTAGAATACCAGTAATTTATAAGCTGTGCAGAATATTAAGATTAGCTAAAGAGTTGTGTATATGGCCTATCCTGAAATAATCAGTCTCTTTTAACAATCTCCAAAGAGACCTTAACGCTTGATGAATATCTAAAAATTGATCATCAAAGAGAGCAGCGTTGCGACAATTCCATATCACCCAAATAGCACGCACAATGGCTGTAATCCATAAAGCTGCAATTTGAGTGCTAAAATGGAGATTCATTGCATCTAAGACGATCTCCAATAAGAACTTGAGAGTAGAATTGTTCTACCAAAAAGAGAAACAACAGAATTCCAAATAACAGTTTCAAAAGAATAACATGTAAATAAGTGAAGGTTTTCCTCTTCATGCATGCCACACAAAACATAGCGAGAAGAAAAAACCATACCTTTCTTCTTCAAATTTTCATCGATTGGAAGGTAGCATAAAATTCCTCGCCAACAAATTATTGATCTTGAGGGGGGGGAAAAATTCTTTTCAAGTGAAAGAACTCCAGTAAACTGTTGGCCGAGAATATCATCGAATATTATACATCTTCTTCACAGAGTGTTCACCGTCTATGACCTTATTCCAAACACAATGATATTTGCTATCTTGAATAAAAGAAATAGCCTTAATATTATCAACAACAGTTGTATTAGCGATAAAAGAAACAGAACATGTCCCGTCAATTAAAAAAGTAGAGACTGGATCCGACAAGTTTCTTTGCTCCTTTACTAATAAACCAAGCTGAGAAGCTACCGTTGGAACAATCCATTCACTAGTCCAGAAGTTGAGCATACTCTGAGAATTAATGAACCAAACTATTTCAGACCGAAGAGAGCCATAAATACTCTTGATAGAACTCCAAATGGAAGACTGCACATGAGTTTTTTTACGGACACCCGAAATGGTTAGAAAGCGCTTACCAATCACATTCAAAGGAAATTCAGAAGTGGCAATCATCCTCCAAGCAATTTTGCTAAGCGTGGCATCATTAACAGCTTGTAATTGTATAATACATAGACCACCTTCCTTTAACAGGAGACAAAAAATTTTCCAAGGAACAGTGACAATTTTTCTTTATGTGATAGAGCCTGTCCAAAGGAAGTTATGCATACAGCGTTCCAAGTGATGAATTAAAGAAATAGGCCACTTATAATTTGTAAAAGAATGCAAGAGGGAGCTGGTTATCACTGATTTGATAAGTGTAAGCCTACCAGCCATAGACAGGGAACTACCCTTTCATTTGGAAAATTTATTACAAATTTGATCTGCTATTGGCTTCAACCATTTGCATTTAGGAGCTCCAGAAAAAAGAAGGACAACCAAGTATGTTAAAGGCAGAGCTCCCTTTTCATACCTGTAACATGATGCATTTTTGAAATTCTTTTATCAGAGATAGAAGAACCATAAAAAATTTCAGATTTAGCCCAATTAACCTTTTGACTTAAAAGCTGACCATATGTCTTAAACATTGCATTAATAGCCCAAAGATTCTTTAATAAAGCTTTCCCAAATAGAAGAATGTTATTCGCATATAGGAAATGAGTAGGGAAATAAGAATCCCTTGTATGAAACATATGCAGAAAATTAGCCTGACTAACTTTCAAAGAAATAAATGACTAAGAAAATCTTTGGTAAGGTAAAACAAAAGATGAGAAAGGGGATCCCCTTGATGAACACCATGAGAGAAAGGAAAATAGCCATGAAATTTTCCATTAATCAAAATAGAAAGCCGCGAAGAAGAGAAAAAAGATAAAACCCAATCTCTAAACTGCAAAGAAAAGCCAAAAGCATCTAGAACATCCAGCAAAAAGTTCTAGTCCATAGTGTCAAAAGCCTTACAAATATATATTTTCATGGCAATTTTACCCCCAAAACAAACCTTATTAAGCAGATTTACACCCTTAGAAGCACCGGCAATACAATCAGCTATATTTCTATTTTTATGAACCCAAACTGATTATAAAAAATAAATTTTGAAGCAACAAAGGCTAAGTAGTCAGCTAAAATTTTTAAATAATTTTAATGCTAAAATTACTTAGCACAATAGGTTTAAATTGCTCTACAACCATAGCATCTGAAATCTTGGGAATAAGAATCATGTAGCTGGAATTAATACCCGAAGTAACCACTCTAGAATTGAAGAAACTCAAGACCATTGAGGAAACATCATTAGCAATAATATCCCAATAAGTTTATAAAAAATATCTATGAATCCATCAGAGGCCAGGAGCATTGTGAGCATCCATTTGAATACTGTATTTTTTTTTAATCTCCTTTAGAGAAGGGCACCGAGCAAGGAATAAATTATCTTCCTCTGTAACCAAAGAAGGGACAATAGTCTGAATCATATGAGGATTACAGGAAACCAAATAGTCTGCCTGAAAAAGTGATTGGTAAAAATCAATAATGTGATGTTCAGTAGCAGCTTTTTCATCTAAAATCTGACCATCAATTTTAAGTTGATGGATGTCATGATTTGGCTGTTTCCTTGCAAAATACTAATGAAAAAATGAGGAATTTCTGTCACCTGTAGCAAGCCATTTCACTCTACTCCTCTCTTTGAAGAAAATTTCCTGTTGTTTAAGATTCAAATCAAGCTCCTCATGCAAATGCATTTCCTGTTTATGAAGATCTTCAGATTACCCTTGAATAGAGATTTCATATTGGATAGCTTGCAAAGAAGCACTAGCACGACATATATTTTTGACGCGATTCTAAACTCGAAGGGCAGAACGAAGTCTTTTAAATTTAAGACCCAATAACTACATAGGATGATTAATGTCGAGGGACAAAAACCAATTATGAGAAATAAAATCCCTCAAAGTGGGGTGAGTGACCCATATAGCTTGGAAACATAATTTAGGCACTATCACATCTGAAAAACCAAAGCGAAGCAACAAAGGGCAGGGATCTGACATGAAATGTCAGACCAAAAATTAAAAAAATCCATATTTCCTAATGCTCTATCGAGATAGCTATTAACCCGAGTAGTACCATGCTTGCCATTGCACCAAGTATACTGAGCACCTTGAGCTAGGATATCAGATAAAAGGCAATCATCCATGAAGGTTCTGAAATCTCTACAAGGACCTGAAGCAGGAGTTCTTCCAGATTTCTCATGTGCCCCTAGAATAACATTAAAATCTCCCAAGACACACCAATTAAAAGAAGTATTAGAAGAGAGATTATAAAGATCAGACCAAAGATGCATTCTCCTATTACTTCAAACACTACCATAAACAAAAGATATTCTTTACGTAGAGTTAGCAAAAGAAAAATCTAAAGAGATATGCTGCTTATGAATAAATATAGAGGAAGGAGCCATCAAACCTTGTTTTCCTAAGACCCAAATAGATGGTAAAGGTAGAGAATTAGTAGCAAGCAAAATAAGACCCAAACTATCCCAATAAGAGTGAGAAATAGAATTAAAATCTACAATTGGTTCCACCAAGCATACAAAATCTGGAGCATACATGACGACATAAGGAATGTAAAATGCGTTGGGTATTTGAATTACCCATGCCCCTGCAATTCAAGTAAAAAATCTTCATAAATTCAATTTTTTAGGCTTTTTATCTATTCTTTTAGAAAGAATAACTTTATGTTTTTTCTGGCTTTGAAGATTTTTTCTTCCTTTCCACTGTTGTCCAAGGTTCTTCCTCAATGTAAATTTCATATGCCCAAAGAGTACCTGCTTTCGAAGTTTCCATGGGATCAACCAGCCTTTGAGAATTATTATCGAGTTCATCAATATCATTTGTTTCTATATTCTGAGTATCATCATTCCTTTCACCGTCATTATTGACATTCTTATGTGCCGAAGAATCAGCTAGAACACCAATAATAGATGCATCGTGATGGGTCCCTCCTAGTAGAGTGGAGCCCACATTTGAAAAAAAAAGGAAAGTAAAAAATGGCTGCACCGAAATCGGTGCAGCCATAAAGGAAAAAAAAATTTTGTCAATTTTTTTTTTGTTTTTTATGGATTCTGTGGCCTATATAAAGGCCTTGCATATGGGAGAAGAAGCATAAGAGAGCCACAAGCAAAATAAGAAAAAGGAGAGAAAGCTTGTGAGGAAAAATTAAGTGAGTCCAAAGTATTTTTACTTTGATGAG
>CATIWM010013212.1:0-17131 GCA_949671775.1 Mallotus repandus | reverse complement strand
AGAGTGAGACTTACTTTATCAATAAGTATACTTTTTAAAAATTTTTACTTTAACCCCTGTACTTTATTTTTTATAAAGTAAACTTTACTTTATTGATAAGAAATAATTTATATTTTTTTCCATACAATTTTATTATTTTTTAAATTTACCCTCTGCACTTTTATTTGCATGAATTGAGCCCCTACACTTTTATTTCTTAATACATTAAGAACTTCTATAATGGTAAGTGAGAAAGTGAATCTCACTCGTCGTTAAATGAAAGTGTGACTTACCTAACGAATAAATATACCTATACTTTAATTTTTGTCAACATTAAGTCCTTACACTTTTATTTTTATATACATTAAGTCCCTAATTAATATAAATTTGTAAAATTTTATCAATTATATATATAATTTAATTATTTATACTTATTTTTAATATAAAATAGTATTAAATGATAATCGCGCTTATGAAAATTAAATCCAAATAATATAATAGTAATTTAGTCTTTAAAATTTTTACTTGATTTTTATAAAAATAATTCAAGCAAAAATTTTGATAGATTTTATTTTAACTAATTTTAAGTAAAAATAAATGATGAAAAATTGTAAATGTGTGAATTTTTAACAAATAAAAAAATTTTATACCTTAAAAACTAGTTCATAATAAATCTTTAAGAAATAAAAAAAATGTATTCATATAATTTTTAAGAAAATTTGTCCAAGTTATTATTTAAAAAAAAAAGATAAAGTTTGAGTGTATTTAAAATTTTTAGAGTGACATTGGGTGCGTCATTTAATAATTTATTGCTTAAAATTAAATTAATGGTAAACTGTGTAAATGAGTATAATATAGATTAGTATTAGATTATAATTAATAAAAAAAATTAAAAATTTTATATTAATAATAAAACATTCGATTAGAAGTTTAAATTAGTTAAATTATAAATTTATTAACTAAATATATAAATGTTAATAATTAACTAAAATATTTATTGAAAGTAAAAAAAATAAAGAAATTATTTAAGAATGTTAAGAATTAATTTGTTAAAATCTTAAAATATACAAATTTATTAAAAATTTTAAAAATTATAGGAACTAAATAAGATATCTTACTCTATATATATAACGTTGTTTCTACTCATTTTTAATGAAAAAATTTAATGTGTAAAAAAATAAAAGTACGAGGAGTCAATGTGTAGCAAAACAAAAGAGTAAGGTGTCACTCTATAGAAATAAAAGTGCAGAAAAAAATATGAATTATTTTTATTAGCAACCTCCATCAGATGATTCAATGCTCTCTCAAATAAAGTGAATAAAAATCAAAATTACCCTAGAATTTCCCATAGACATGCCTTGAAATTCCTTTAAAAAGGTATTTATTTTGAAAATAATTGTTTGTTTTTTTACATGTGTGTAAAAGTAGTACAGTTACAGTTATTATAAAATTAGGTATATATCCCCATTTTATGCAAGTGATATAAAAAATACTTGAAGAAACAACTGAAAATTTTGTATGTAGCTATTTATTCTCTTTTAATATAAACACACAAATAAATAGTTAAAGTATTTCACACAATAATATTGTGCATTTCAATATGATAAAAAAATATGAATGAAAAAGTGTAAAAGGAAAATCAAAATTCAGTGAAAACAATCTTTATTTTACTTTTAATTATTATTAAAAATAGAATTGAAGTTAGTCTGACGGTAACCATATCTTTTCCAGTTACCAACAATAATATGATTTGTCATAGAAAATTTTGTGTAGAATGATTAAGTGAAAAAAATTCAGTGTCTCTTGAAAATTGATATTTAGAAAGTCATATATATAAAAGTAAAGAAAATTGTAAGTACAAAGGAATCATTAAATTTGTAGCATATATATATATATATATATATAAAGAGAAGATGAGATTAAAGAAAATAAATAGAGGTAAAAAAAAAATTGCTTTTCTTTTTTGAAACCAATGAATATAAAAATTGAAAGATTGAGAAAAAGTTAAATTTTGAAATAATTTTAAAATTGAAAGATGAAAAACATTGAGGAAAAAATAAATTTAGAATGATTTAAAAGTTGAAAGGTTAAAAAAGGTTAAAATTTTTAACCCCATAGAAAATAGTTTTAGAATAACATTTGTCAATATAATGTTAAGAATTTTTAAAAGCTTAATTTTACTTTATTTATATTTATATTGATAGATAATTTTGGTACAATAACTTTATGAGACTAATGTTGCTTTTTATAAACAGTTTAAATTGTAAAAAGTGAAATATTTGATGAGAAAAATAAAATTTGAATCTTCGTTTTTTCATTTTTTTCCTTTTTATGTTGGGAAATTGACCACTCAACGAATTTTAAAAAAATTGATGTTTACACATTTTGAAATTAATTTTAAGATGCCTAAGAAACTTTTTAACTCATTGGAATAATAATGCTCAACAATCCAAGAAACATTAATTGGTTACATCCCACTTATCAAGTCAACATCCTTCTTTTTTTGTTTTAGCCTCTTTTCCCCTTTGTATATTTTATTTGTTGTGATTTCCATTGCAACATCAGCACTCTTTTTGTACTGTTTTTTAAAATGGATGTTGAAGAATATAAGTTCTGTGGTTGTTGAAAAAAAATTGAAAAGCACATAAAGATGATTCAACAAATCTTTGAAATATTATACATGAAATGTTCATGCAAGAAAAATTATACTTTAAAAATGATAAAATTATGCATGTGTATATATACTTTGTAATTAAGGAAACCATATATATATATATATATGTATAAAATATAGAAAATCACTTTCAGTTGCATCCACCCATGGCCATGAATTTGGTATTCTTTCTTATTGAAGAAAATATATATATACAATTTTTAGTCATTTTTATTTCTTTAAATTTTAGTAAGAATTATGTTAAAAAAAAACTATTTATAATCAACAACTGACATATAATATCTCGAATTTGAGTCATATATAAAATTATATTAAATTAATTATGAAGAAACTTTTATCTTTATAGTTCTATCTGAGCCAAAACAAATTAATTACAGTTTAGTTGACTCTGTATAACAGTAACTAAAAAAAATTACGTATAAAATCATTTGCACGATTGAAATTGAAAGAATTTTATTTTATATTTTGCTTGTTATATATAGTACAAATTAAATGTTAAAATATTAATCTCAAATTATTTAAATATTAATGAATTATATAATAAAAATTAATTTTTTATATTAAATATGATAATAATTGTAGAATTTAAATTTTCATATTTTAAAATATTTTTGAAAAAAAATTATCAGTCCCCCCTTTTCGTTAAGATCTTAGCTCAAATCTCTAGTCTTCAATTTGAATTTTGTTTCTGCGTGGGTCAATTTTCAAGCGATGTGAACATAATCGATAGAATTAAGGTACAGACCGTATACATATGAAAGTGATTTAACATAACTACAAACTATTTGAAGACAAGCTTAATAAATACGTTGTCTTCTATTGATCTCTTTTGATTGTTTTATTTTGGTGCTATTTTTTTTTTTTGGTTAATATTTTGGTACTAATTTAATGATGGGAAGAAGTTGAATTTCAATTTGCAAGTTTTACTTCTTAATATATATTTTTTTAACTGGGAGGGAAGATAAAAATTGAATCTTTTATTTATTAATCTCTCAAAAAAAATTATACAATTGAATTACTCAATGTTCAACATTTCTTAACATTGGATTTCCAAATTTAATTTTAGATATTTAGAAATTTAAAGTCAATTCTAAAAAATAATAAGTACTAGCCTTTTTTTTTTTCATCTTCTTCTTGTTGAAGCCTTAAATTTGGAAATGTGTTTTTATATAATGTGAAAATTTTTCAAGAATAGTATTTTAACTTTTTAAGTATTTTTTGTCCATATGTTTGGCTTCTTGAAGCTCAAATTTAATACCAGGTACATAGCTTTGAGAATATCCAAGGGATCCACTGCTTAGGGCGGTTTGGAATTGTTGTTAGAGGCCAACAAAAAGCTTTTTGGCTTTTTTATTTTATTATTTTCTGAAAATTATTTTTCCAAAAGTAATTTTTCGTAAAAATCTTTAAATATAGAAATAAATACAAAAAATTACCTTGTAATTTAGCACTTTTCTACATCGAATCATTTGGTATTTTTTGTGACAAATCAATACCATGTGTATTATGCCATTATCACAAAAGTTCCAACATCAATAATTTTGTTTATTTTTGCTAACATGGAAGCTGACGTGTACAACACCTGTGCCTGTGTTAGAGTCAGATTATTTTTGCCAATTTTCCTTATATATATATATTTAAAAAGTAAAAAACACAAAAGTAAATTAAAACAAAGTTTTCTAAATCCCTAATCCATTAAAAACAGTAAAACCTAAATCAAAAAGAGATTCAAATAATCTCTAATCCATCTCCACCTTCAATCACTCTTCATCAAGTGAAGATGAATTCACAATCCTCTTAAACTAGCCCTATGGTAAAGGATCAACGATGCAGTTGTAGGCTACCTACTTCAATGAGGACATAAAAAACTCCAATAAATCATGGAAGGAGATTTCGTGGGTGTGTGCAAGGTTCAATACACCTTACAAGTGTGATTTTTTTTTTTAATGGGTTGATCCCTCCACTGTTGTGCGATTTAGTGATGTGATTCCATATTTACTTGACAAAGTGGATTAATGCGAAGATGAAATTGCAAATTGTAGTGCACAAGAGATTGAATTTGCTTTTGAGTTGATGATATACAAAGAGATTGTTGCAAGTTTAGAGCATGAAGTCAACTACTTAAATGAAGAAAATATGGTGCTTTAGGCGGAATTGGGAAAATATCGTGCTTCAATTGGGTTTAGGAAGAAGTTTATTTTGGATGTTTTTGTATTGTTTTGTGTTATTGTGTATTTTGTATATATTAAGAACAACTTAAAGAAGAAAGTAGGTAGGTAATTATATTTTCCATGAAATTTAGTTGGCTCTAGGAAGGTGTTTGTTGTATTTTTCATTTAAGTATTTGATGTAATGCCTAAAAGAACTTCTAGAGTTAATGTGGTTATTGTGCATTTATGTAAGTGTTCATGTGTTAAAACTATCTACTTGCTTTGCATTGGTGAATGACTGTGTATATTATGGATGTAAACATAAACTACTTTAATGAAAACGACAGTTGAACAAACTACATTGATTTTGCACTCAACATAAAGTAGGATTTGACACAAAATAAAATAGCAGATTCTATCCACAAAAAGAATGTGAGCCTCTTATATTTGGCTATACCACACTTATCAACCAATTTGTACAAAATTTTGCTAAGTTTGCAAAATGGCATGTTTGTATAATGCTATATACATAATATTTCAACCAAAAAATATGCCAGGTTTGCAATTATACTAGTTTAAGTAACTTAGCAACCAAACCCAAAAAATCAGTCAATTACAAAATGTATTTGATGTTATATTATCTTGAAACATCAATTTTAACAACCTTTTCATGAACTCTTGTTGATGCCTTGCTTTTCTTTTTTCCTCTTGAAGTACCTGCAAAAGCCTAAGACCAACTATTACACTCGTATTTGTCATCTCAACATAAAACACACAAACATACAAAGACATAAACAAAAAAACTAAAGAGCAATAAAACTGATATGCTTTCACTTACATAACCAAAATACCTCAGTTGGTCTCTGTTTCTTAAGCCTCATTCTTTTCTGCCAAGCAGTTTCTCCAGTTATTGCTGCTTTATACCCTCTCACATTTTGCCCCTCTTTGCCACAATTACTACACAATACGTAGCCTCCAACTCTAGATACTCTAAACGGATTAATTGTTTTATCCTTTGATCTGATTTCCTTTTTCTTAGGTCTACTAGCTGGCTTTGAGGTATATTTGGTTGAATGTCAGGATTCTCTATTTGTTACCATTCCTCCATACTTGGCACAAGATTAATAACATGGCTATAGATAGCCAAGTAAGTGTCCTTATGAAAATACTTATGAACATAGGCTTATGGCAACTGCCGATTAGCAAAAATAGCTAAAATGGCATGTTTGCATGGAACTCCAGTAATGTCCCACATGAGGCAATAACAAGTGTGGTCAGCTAAGTTCACATAAGCTTGTGAGCTGAAATAATCAACCTGATACTTGCTTTGACTTGTTGGAGTGCAAAAACAGTTTTTGCTTTTAAATTTCAATTTCACTAACTTATCTTAGACATCAGGGCATATATCACCTCTATACCTCAACATGCCATTGTATTTGATGTAGAACCTCTTCATCAATCTTTTTCTTATCCATTTCATCATGCTCAAAATGGGCATGTCTCTTGGTTCTATTATGCAAGCATTGAACGACTCACTGATGTCATTCTGAATAACATCACACTTTGTGTAAACACTCGAATTATTGTTAAAATTATAAAATATATTTCTGAGACTTGCAGTGTTAATAAATATTTTATTAATATTGAGATTATTATTTAGTGAAATTAAATTTGAATTTTTGGTGATGAGAATTATTTAATTATTATTTTATAAAACTGTATTAATTTTATTTTAATAAATTGTTAATTAAGTATTATTTTGTATTTTATTGGGTATATTTATTTGGTTGAGAGATTAGTGATAAGTTAGTATTTTATTATTATTATTATTATTATTATTAAAAAAATGGCAGAATAAAATTTTTTCGACCAACTTCCTTTTTTCCTTTTCTTTTTTTTCTTCTTCTTCTTTCTCTCTGCCATGTTCGACAGCCAGCCACATCTACCATGCCTTTCCACCATCGCCAGCACCTCCCGCTGCTCCTCGCCGTCGGGCTGTCCAGCCCAGCAGCCGTCGGTCTTCTTCCTTCCTCCGGTTTTGTCTTAATTCGGCCGGAACTTGCAGTGGTCGCCGGCGATGATTCTGGCGTTGGTTGACCGTGATTCTGGTATTGTTGGATTCCTCTCCTTCCAAACTTCTCAAATCTACTTCCGGTTTCTTTGATCTCCTTTCGGATTGACTAGAAACGAGGTAAATGCATTTTTGAGTTTTTGTTAGTTTTTTGTTAGTTAAGTGAGTTTTAGGCTAAATGTTGAGTAGTAATGTTGATGTAGAGATTGAATGCTATGCAAAAATAATTTTTCTATATTTTTTGGATTTATTTTTAATTTTTGGAAATTTTTGGTTCGGGTTACTATTCCGAGCCCGAAAATTTAGATAATTTTAATAAATATTATATATTATTTAGAGTAATGTTTGTGAAGGGAATTTTGTAAAATTAACTATAAATAATTAATTATAATTTTTGAAAGTAATATGTGAAAATATACATTTTAGAGAAAAATTGAATAATTTGATTTTAAATTGATTTTTGATGAATTTATAGTTAATTAATATGTATAATGATAATCTTGATTATTAGAAAGTATAAATTAATTTTAGTAGCTAAATTAGTATTTTTGTATATTTTGTTAATTTTAGATTAATTTTGGGAAATAAAATAAATGTATATAAATATTATAGTATTTAATTATTTGATGATTTAATGATATTTAGAGTAAAATTATATTTTTATGAATTTTTTGGAATTTTATAAATAATAAATTTACGTATAAGCTAGAATTTTACTATTTATTTGAAAATAAATATATTTTATGTTTTATTGTGGAAATAAATTAAATTGTGGTATTTAAATGAAATTTTATGATTTTTGGTAATTTATTGAAAATTATATTATTTTATTGGTTATTGTGAAATTGGTTCTCGGTTGGGCATTTAATGTAGTTCGGGGGGCCCAATCTGAGATTTGGTGATTTGAAAATTTTCGAAGTGTGTTTTTCATGCAGGAATGACTGTACTTTTAGTAGAGAGATGTCCGTTTTATAGAAGAGATTCTGCTGAATTTTCAGTAGATTTCTCGTAAAATGTGACATTGGCTGTGTCGAAATTCTGAGTATGCTTAGCATTGTGTCTTAGATTGAGTCAATTCCTTCACTTTATGATTTTATTTATTTCGAGAATTTTCATGAATTTATTTATTTTATTTTACGAGCATATTTTAAATAAATATTATTTATTTTAGAAAACTTCGGGGCACGAGCTGTAGCACCAGGGCAGCAGAGAACGCGTCGCCCGACACACTCAACCTGTGAGTTAATTTTATGAGATGCGTGTTGTGTGTGTTTCAATATATTTTCTGGCAATTAAAAATAAAGCATGTTTAAAAAGAAAAATTATTCGATATGATTTATTTATTGATTGAATTGTTTATCTATTCATTATTTAATGATTTATTTATTTATTTGATTTAATTATTTATAATTCAAATTGATTTGGAGATAATGGTAGAACATGCTACCTAGTGAGTATTACTAGGACCACATGCACATAGGTAATATCTTAGTATATGATTAATATGTAAATGGTTACAGCTCGGTTGATGCATTGCTCTCGGGCCGGTAAAAGAAAAGAAAAATGGATGTAACTCGGTTGATGCATTGCTCTCGGGACATCAAATATGAAATAAGTGAAATGACTATGGCAGTAACTTGGTTGATGCATTGCTCTCGGGGCGGCAGTCACTTGTACTAAGAGAGCCGAAAGGCTATTAGAATAATGGTTTAGGTGTTCTACCAGACTTTCCACCAAAATAAGTATTTTAAATATTTTATACAAAAATTTCATATTAAATTAATTTAAGAAGTTTTAAAGAGACTTCATATAAATATTATCGAGAAAAGTAAATGATTTAAAAAAATCATAATTATGTTATTCTATATTGTTTTAAAAAGGGTTTTAACAAATGGTTTTAAAACCAGCATGTATTTTATAAAATTGATTCACTCAGCGAGGTCTGATTCTCCTCAACTTATTTTTTTTAGGACCTCACAGTCTATCTGTTAGTATCCTCTGTTTGCGCCGAGTTCATTCTTCACTGGCTGCATTATATATGTTAATTTAATTTGTATACTGTGTAATTGAATTCTAGACACCGCAGTAGTTAAATTCAAAATATGTATTATCAGTATTTTGTATTGTATCTAACTTGAAATATTGTATTTAAAAGAATATTGTTTTATGCTTTTTAATATTATGCATTTGTTATGATTTATTGTTAATTGTATTGGTTTTATTCTGCAAAAAATTTTTAAGGCTTGCTACGGATTTCGTTTACTTTATGTATCCCCATTCCCTAATGCTGGTCACGTACCTTTGGTTCGGGTCGTGACACTTTATATGTGTTAAGAAAAAACACCTGGCCTAAGATTTGGGATTCTTGCTCATTAACCATTTATAGCCCTTTGTATTAGCCTCTTTCAATTTTTGCATATGCCCTTCAAATGTCTTCTTTGTACTTATACCAGCAGGAAACCACACAAACTGTTTACCCACCTTTTTTAACTGAGTTTTGAAATTCTCGTACATATATTTGACACAGTACCTATATTCAACATTAGGCATTTTGACATCAAACGCTTCAACAAGTCCCTGAAATAGATCAAGACAATTCATTTTTGTGTTAGATCAAATAGTTAATAAATATTTAGCAAACATGATTCAAAGCAAACATTATTTAAAGGAAACATATGTACTTTTTATTTACCAGACATGAAAACCCAATCAGTTTTAGCTGGATGTCCAAAGTTATCAAACAATAAATCTAAAAACTACATCTAAGATTCTTTGCATTCAATGTCGACAACTGCATATGCTAATGGAAACCTGTTCTCATTTCCATCTTTTGCAACAGCACAAAGTAGTTGTCCACCCATTAATGTCTTCAAAAAGCTTCAATCTAAGCTAATAAGGGGTCTCAAACTAGAAAAGTACCTTTGCTTTTGTGTAGCCAATCTCACATACATATAATGAAACATACTGATCTCCTTTGGCCTTCTTGTCAGGTTTTTAGCATCCTCATCTTGCTGATATATATATATATATATATATACACCATTCTACTCATAGGTTAACTAAGTTTTTATCTTCAACAAGCTCCCAAGATTAGTGACTCTCACAATTTCTGCATAATCAAACAATCTTCTTTACTGATCTTTTATATCACCTTTAATTTTTTTTCTTTGCTTTTCTTTTTACTTTATAGCATTTGAAAGTTCTAACCTCAGCACCCAATTTTTTTTGTAAAGTTTTTTTGCATTGCCTCCACTTTCCTACATGGATTTTATCTTAATTCTTTCATGTACTTATTAACTAAATAAGTGGAAGTCACCAAAGGGTTGTGAAATTCTCTTGGACAGTTATAAGTTAGTTTGAATGTCTTGATTTGGAATATATTTAACTCCCTTAGCTTTGAGGCATGCACTCTAAAGCCACATTTTGCTTGACAGATTGCAGTTATTCTTTGTGCATTATTCTTGTTCAAAACATACTTGTACCCTTTCCTAATAGCCCATTCTTTTAATGCTTTCTTGAACACATATTTGTTAGAAAACTTCATTCCTTTGCACAATTGAGGATCATTTATACCTGCCAACTCATTAAATTCCAGATACACCTCTAATCCTTCATCATTTGAGCCTTTCAAACTATGCAGCTCATCAGAATTGACAGCAGGTTCATTGAACTCTCAATAGTCTTCTTCATTGAGATCTTTTGGTTGAGTATTGGCCTCTTCAGTTGGTGCAGTTTTAGCTTTAGGCTCATGCTCTGCTTCAATTTGCCCTGCTTCATTTTCAGGTTGTGATGCATCAGTAGTGTGTTCTTCATTTTCAGGTTCTCTTCCTTCACTTTATGCTTCATTACTAGCTTCTCTTCCTTCATTTTGTGCTTCATTTCTTTTTGAACTAGTTCCAATCTGTGCTATCATCACTCCCTTCAAGGTTAGGATACATTCAATCGACTTCACTGCATCCAGACTCTTCGTCGATTGAATTGCTGTTAGTTTCTTTACTTGGAAGATAGTTAGTGTTAGATTCATCATCAACTTCAGAAGCAGGTGGCTTTTCAGCTACATATGGCTTTTCTACTGTAGGTGTCTTCTCTGCATATGTCTTCTCAGACCTGTTCTTTTCCTTGTCATTACTACTGCTATTAGGCATACAAACAAACATATCATCATATGTGTCATCTGATTCATTTGACATTTTATCCAAATTTATATCTGCTCTTTCCACATTCAAAGGTTTAGAATTTTCAACAAAGTATATCTCCATGTCTGCATAACCTTTGTTATATTGTAACATATAAGCCAAATATTTATTGTCCGATAGCTCATCAAAAGCTTCACTACCAGATAAACCCCACAATCTATACCATATTCTACACATTAGTTTATACCCTTATTGCTTGTCATACCACTGCAACTCAAAGAAAGAAAGCAAGTTTACATCAAAATTTTCCAAATTGATTTACTGTCCCACCAACATACACCATCTTTGGATTCTCTTTCCAATAACCCCCACGGTGTATCACTAAGTTCATAGTCTTCATATCCTAACAACCAAAAACAATTAATAACTAATTAAAATACTTTAAGAGCAAAACAATTTTATATTCAATAAACAAATATGCAAAACCCTTAATTGCCCATACCCATTTGCCCTAAACCAATCAAATTCCTATCTTTAGTATGTTTGCAAAATGGACTATTTAGAGAATGTATTTACATACTTTTTACCTTAAGAAATGAAGTACCCCTTTGCACCCTTTCATAAGTTTTCAATAAAGGAGCTTCAAATTCAACAATCTTCCTCTCAAGAGCTTCAAATATTTAAACTTCACACTTCAATTGAAAGAAAAAAAAGATGGATTCATCATTTTATCGTCGAAAAGCGATTATTTGGGGTTGATTTGGGCATCTTTTTGTATACAAAAAGAGGTTTTGAAGTTTGCTTTTTAATTGAGTATGAAAACCTAATTTAGTGATTTAGGGATTTTAAACCTAAACTAAAAAAATGATGCATTTCATGTATACGAGGGGTAAGGACAACTAGCAAAAATAATCTAATGCAAGCATAGGTGCCAGTGTCCATATTAGCAAAAATAAACAGAGTTAGTGATGTTGGCACTTTTATGATAACGACATAAGACACAGAGTACTGACTTGTCAGGAAAAATACCACATGATTCGATGTGAAAAAGCGTTAAACCACTGGGTAATTTTTTGTACTTATCCCTTAAATATATACTATTTTTAAAAAAATAAAAAAATTTATAAAATCTCAATCCTAAATGAGTAGGTTGACAGATTTTGAACTTTATATTGATAATTCATATTTAAATATGAAATGAAATAAATAAAAGTCATTAATTATTCTTTTGAGTAACAATTAGGAAGAAATCAATTCAATTTATATATTGAAAGTAGATAATAGTTTTTCACTGTTCATTAATTTTGTTGAGAATTATTTCTTTTGTATGATGAATTTATTAGAAACTGACTACAGTTTAACTTAATTTTTAGAAGTAAAAAAAAGTTAAAAATCAAAAGAGCACTTTCAATATATTTTATTTCCATATTTGCAATTAAAAAAAATAGGATATATATCAATAATAACAGTTAAAATCAATTAATAGAAAATTATTTTCGTTTAAGTTAGGACTAGAATTTAATTTTTAATGTGTACAATCACATTAAATAAATTATTAGAAAATTTTTATCATTCTAATAATTTTATCTAAATTAAATTAACTAGAGTCAAATGAATTTAAAATAGTGATGATTTTAAATAAAAAAATATCAGAATGTTTTTTTCATATTTTAGAAAAATGGTCTCACATGCATGGTAAATTCTTGATGACTTTCAATTTGACGTGGAATGGGCTTGGAAGGTCAACTCAACATAGCCAGAGGCCAAGTTTTGTGCTGAATCTATTTGCCAATATGGCTGCCATTGCCAATGTCCTAGTTGGTTATCATCATCTTGAACATGAGACTGGTGGTCGTAGATCTTTGGTTGTTGCATAGTATAATTGGGGTCTCGTACTTCAAAAATGCAATACCCTTATTAATTTAGGCTTTAATTATTATCATTTTTATTTCAACCATAACTATTCAAAACTTATTAAATTCTAATCAATCTAATTAGATCTAATTAGAACCACAAAATAATAAAAATCTATTTATAACTAATTTAATATAATTATATATACCACAATCAGAACCTGACGTATCATTTAATTAAAAATAATTTTCTATAAGTTAATCCTAACTATTGTTGATTTGAACTTTAAATATTTACTGTCCCCCATGAATAGTTTAAGTGGCAAAAGGTGCAGACATCTTATTGTAGAGAAGAGGGTTCGAACCCCCCGTCTCCCCTTACTTTCCCCTCTTGTGGTGTTAGAAATCAATCACTTCAATTGAAGAATTAAAATAAAAAAAAATTAAATATTTACCATGCTTCGTAAATGCATATATATTAAAATATCGAGATATACGTAAGAACTATTCAACACTTGAATATAAACACATGTAGTTAACATTTTATCATATATATAAAGGCAAAAATTTACAGTTGACGAAATAAATATCAACATGATCGATGTAAGCATCTCCTTTATATGACAAGAATAGTATCTTAAAAGTCCTTTTCTTTTTTTTCTTTTTCTCTTTCTTCTTCCTCTTAACTTGGTAATTTTTATAAGTGGTTTTTAAGATGGTTTTGATCATTTTTGACAAAAAAATCACATTTTTCTTTTTTTTTAACTTATTTTGCACTTAAATAACATGAATTAAAATTATAATCTTCAATCCTATTATGTTTTTCTTTATCTTTTTCTACTAGATCTTCACATCTACTTTAAAGTTATAGTCCTTTTTTTTTATTAGATCTATTTAAGAGAGTTTTATATTGGGAGATCTTGACTGTATGAAATGTGAGGAGTTTCATCTTCAACACAAAGAGAAATTAGAGGTCTAGATTTTTTTTTTTGATTTCTCAAACTTGATATGTTACTCTTCTTTCAAGTTCAGGTACCCCTATCTCCTCAGAAATAGAAGCAGAACTTTGTGTATCTCTCTGCATCTTGGAGCTGAGCACAAGATAGATTCGCGGATGGACCTGTATCTAGTTTAGATTTCGAGTTTTAATGTTTATGAGTTATAGTTTCCTTAACCTATCTGTACTATTAGTCTTAAAAACTATTTTTTTAGTTGACAAATTTTAGTTTATAATTGGTATATCTTATAATCTCTTATATTTCTCCTTTTTATTAAATATAAACTGATGTTTAAAAAAATATAGCATCTAAAAAATAAATAAATGATTGACATTACATTAGATATGAAATACAGAGTGTAAAACATATATGCCCCCTTCCTCCTATTGTTTTAATCATTATTTTTTAAGGGTATATATAGAATGTAGCCTAAGGTTTGATCTTCTGGGATATTTCCAATCTCTTGGAAAGCCAACATTAATTTATTTTTCGTTGGTTTCTTACCTCTTAGTCAATTAATTATTTCAATTCTACTCATGGATTTGATGAAGAGTTTGTATTGTGTAGAACATGATTTTGTACGGCAATGAACAATGTAGAAAATGACTACACTCCTGTTGAAGGAACCCCACATTGAGAGGGACAAAAAAAGACTATATAGTTTGTCTTTATTCAATTATTTGGGAGATTATATCAACATTGATGTCTGGTAATTTTTTGTCCATATTTTTTTTCCTTTACCCATTTCATTACCTCTTATAAGAATCCATATTTTAGTGGGTCCAAAGTTGCCTGAGCTCTCTTTGCTTTTCTTTTCAAATGTCACATATTGTTGAAAGGACTAGTGCATATGCATGTATTTATATGATTGTTCATTGAGGTTAACAGCATATGGATTTGAATGTATTTATGTATATGATTTGTGTTAAAGATCATGACATTTCGAAGATTTTATTCTGAAAAATAATTTTAGTACATATTCATTCATTGAAAAAAAAAATTGAAATGAAGTGGGAGGAGATGGTATTTTGCGACTAATTGCAGTCACATTGACATCATAAATAAAGTTTTTGCTATACTAATAACAATTGGAATCAATTAGTAGAAAACAGTTATCTTCTCACTTAAATAATATTTCAAGTTTAAGTTGTGGTTTAAGTAATCGTGTTAAATTAATTATTTAAAATTTTTTACCATTCTTATGATTTTATCCGAATTGAACTGAATTAATTAAAATTTAGCGGATTTTAAATATTAATGGTTCGGATATAAACATAAATCTTTTCTATAAATATTATGTATGAGCTAGGAGAGAAACTAGTATTCATAAGAATCATTATATATAAAAGTGAATACATTCTTCATTATGTCAACCATAATTAAATTTTTCCTTAGCAGTTAGGCTGTAATTAAGTAAGTATTCTTTGTCATAATTTTTTTTTAATTTTAATATGAATAGTCTTATAGATGTTGATGTAAAATAGCAAGATAATGCAATATATTTCGGAATTAAAATTTCGATGTGACTTATAAGTTAATTTGAGATGGTCCCAACTCATACCATTGGTTCATTTTTGTACAATTTAAGATCCAGTCGCAAGGAAAGATCGTAGTAATGGTTCATGTAGCCAAAAACAAATTCTTATAGTTTCTATTCAAGGCCATGAATTTTGTGGTTGATATGTAGCTATTGCTATTTAAAAGTTTGGAAGAAAAACAAAACATCCCATTTTTTTTATATGCACACTAAATAACCAAATACTCAATATAGGGTTAATAGTTGTTGGGATCAATTGAAATAGACTATTTTCACTTAAGCGATGTTTTAGATTAGAATTACAGTGTATATAGTGACATAAAATTAATTGTTTAAAAACATTTACCATCTTTATATTTAAATTAAATCGGATTAATTAAAATTTAATGAATTTCATAAGATAGTAATTTAGAAAAAAAAAATATAATGAATCTATTCTATAACTTTAAAAGAATAAATTTTATAAAATTATAATTGGATCACACTCATTAATTAATACAGTACAATATACACTTTCTCAATGTGAAATTAATTTTTTTTAATTGAATGTGAAATTAAAATTTCGCTATACACACTTTCTCTATTTAGCAAAAAAAAATTAATGTTTTATTTGCTTAATTGTGATTTAAAATTTTTTTTTTTAGTACTTCTCGTGTTGTTATCATGTATCTTCTTTTTCTTCTCCTGCAGCAGATCTCTCAACTCAACGTCAGCTCAAGCTTGGGGAAAAAGGAGGACAATAGGAAAAGAAAAATCATAACTTAAGCTTTTCTCATTATTAATAAAGAAGATAAGCCACTTTAAATATCGATAAACAATACGATATAAAATAATTGTTTTAAATTAAATAACTAATTATTGTATACATCAATTATGATAGAATTTATAAAGAGGTGAACATTAGATTATTCAATAATATTTGATCTAATAACGAAATTGTCTGAACTCTGGTTTTCCACCGTCAATTTACAATGGTAAAAAAATTAAATCACCCGCTCATTTACTTGGCTGTCATGATCAAATGATCAGATGCTATTATGAATAATAATAACCACTTTATGATAAAATGTGTGTCACGTTTTGTGCTTGCTGTTGGCCATGATATGATACAACAACGTACCATATCCTTTCTTTTCTCAAAATTTATGCTTCCTTTTTACTCCATTGATTAATTTTTCTTCCTCTTTTCATTTCGCTTTCCAATAGGATAAGAATATATATTATTGCACCTTCGATCCCCTTATAATGACTTTTGAAATTTAGTTAGCCCAAATGGACAAATTTTCAAACTGCAATCTTACTTTCGATTTATATATATTTTAGTTTCTTTTCGGCCAAACATATAGTTTTCTCCTGAATTTTACACTATTAATCTCTAACACCCATCAACTTTTAGAGTCTGTTTAGTTTTGAAAAATAAAATATATTTTTAATTTTTTTTTTAAAAATAAAAAATAAAAGTTATTATTTAGTTATGATATTTTCTAATTTAGAAAACTAGTAACTATTTTTAAAAATTTTTAAATTATAAAAAATTTTAGAAAACTAATAAAAGATATTTTTAAACTTTTTCAATTAATAATTTAACATTACTACAACCTCCTCAACCATCACAACCTCCACACCACCACCACCACCACCACCACCATCACAATCTCCACAACCTTCACTACCACCACCACCACCACAACCTCCACAACCACCTTCACCACCACCACCACAACCTCCCCTAC
>CATIWM010013207.1:0-16693 GCA_949671775.1 Mallotus repandus | reverse complement strand
TCAATCATTTTCCATTAAAAATTACATTTTTATCATCTTTTTTATTTTATTATTATCATTTCTACCATTTGTCATCATTTTCTTGCATTTTTATTCATTTTATTGTAAATATTTATTATTGTGGATAAAGTTGCGATTTTTGTGGTGATTTGAAGTTTGTGAATAAGATATGTAAAAGGAGAAGGAAGTTCGGGTGATTCCGGGAGTGTTTGCTTTCATTTTTGTATTTTCCATTATTTTTGCATCTTTTTCTCCATTTACATAAAAATGGGTATTTTAGTAAAAGTTAGCATTTTTATTATTGTTTTTGCATCATTTTAATTTATTTTATTTACTGCAGTATTTTTATTAATATTTCTGTATTTTTCCTATTTTTATTGCATTTTTATCCATTTTTGTAGTATTTATGTTATTTATAGTAAATTTAATCTTTTTATCATAAAGTCTCCATTTTTATGTAAATGGAGAAAAGGATGCAAACATGATGGAAAAATGCAAAATGAATGCAAACACTCCCGAAATCACCCGAACTTCCTTCTCCTTCTACATATCTTATTCGCAAACTTCAAATCACTACAAAAAATGCAATTTTATCCACAATAATAAATGTTTACTATAAAATGAATAAAAATGCAAGAAAATGATGAAAAATGGTAGAAATGATAAAAATAAAATAAAAAAGATGATAAAAATGTAATTTTTAATGGAAAATGATTGAGAAATCCTCAGAGGGACCGGGTTAGTACCCTTAATGCGTGCTTTGACTTAGACGTGGTTCAATTTAGATTTATAGGTCTAAATCCTAGTGAGAGAAGTGATTTTGGTTGAGTATTTGGATTAGATAGGGTCTCTAAATGCTTTAGGAGAGAGAGTGTGTTGTAGCACTAGCATGTTCTCTCTCTAAGAGGCTATCTCGAATTTGTGCAAAAATTCTCCCAAAATGAGAAAAAATTTATTTTTTTACGGTACAAGTCTGTGAACCCACGCACGTGGGTCACCAGACCCACAAAGGGGTAAATGGGTCATTTTGACCCACTAACTTGGCTAAATGACCCACACTCGTGGGTCATCAACCCAAGCTCATGGGTTGACCGGTCCCCAAGGGCTCTTCCCCTACTTTTGGCCATTTTTTAGCCTAATTTGGCTCCTTTTTGGGTTTTTGGTTTTTTTTTTGGTATTTTTTGGGTTTCTTTTGTGTTTCTCTCGGTATATTTTGGGTTTCTCGATCTAAGCACGTTCAAGAAAACTTCCTAAAAAAATTTTCCCCTGTTTGATTGATAGGAATCCCTCATCATTTGATTTTTGGGGTACCGTCAAAATTTGGGTATCAACGGTAAAAGCACCATGAAGAAAGTTGTAGTCAAGCTTTAGATTCAAGAAGAACTTGAGATAATGGAGGTTGTATCTTTTAAAGTGTAACCAATCTTCATTTGTGAGGTGTGATGAAAGTTTGAACAAGAGACTTTGTGTTTTTTATGCTTATTGTTGCAAGAGAATAAGTAAGCTTGAAGTGTAGAGAATGCTAGGGGGCAAGGAGATGGATGCTTTCTACTTGACAATAAGATGAATTTATAGTCAAAGTAAAACCCTAGGGTTACCTTTTTACCTTTTAGGTAAACTTTCAATGTCCCTTGGTCAATAACTAATGTGGGGGACCAAAAGATAAAGTTCAATCTTATTAGTTCAAAGGAGATTGTATGGGGACCACGAGATGACTAGAATCTTATACATACCTTTGTCTCTACCAAGGACTAATTGCAACATTTTGCGAAACTTTTTTTCATTTCCCTAACCCTTTGTTAAGCCTAAATTCTTGTTCATTACCCTTTATTTTGTTAAAATCATGTTTAGGGTTTTATTATTAATTTTTTTTAGAATAATATATCATCTCAAAGATAAGTAGAAAGTAAATTTAACATGCTTCTCTAAATATATTTTATAAGTGCAACATATTCAATACATTCTCAAGCACTATAAGTACGAGTCGTGCAAGCTAGATAATATATCCATAACTAGTGATCAACATCCTGGAATCTTAGTAAAGCCATAGAGATATATAAGTCTAGGATACATGTGGGATAAAGTGGAATACATATAAGGAGTCTATCTAGTGCTGTGAATCCTAGATAACTGCTTCCTTAAATCACAAATTTCCTGCTCATATGCTGTCAACCATAGCTTCATCCGCCTATTCTTAGAAAGGAGCTCCTGCAATTGAGACACAATGGGGATTAGACTTTACATAAAAATTCACACATTCATATTCATACATCCATACATACATTTATATTTGCTTATTCATATTCATAAATGCATCGATGTAGTTCATTCATATGCATATTCATGTGTACATATATATTTGTACTTACTAATGCTTTGTTGTTGACCTTGGAAACAAGATTCTTTGCGTTGTATAATCCTCGCATCAATTTTTCCACTGATGAGCTCTTAACCTGCATCAAATATGATTGTTATCATTCTTTTATTCACCACTAACATAATTTTAAGATGAAGTTTCAGGTATCTTACATGAGTGGTCTCAGCAGGCATAAATGCAACAGGCTGACAATCTAGAGTGGGAAGTTGCCCATGGATCTCTACCTCATAGGCAAAATCAAGAACTGGGAACACTAAATTCATTTCTCTGGTAAAATCCCCAGGGATGACATCAATGTTGTGTTGGCAAAATGCAGCCTCACCCTGACCACTAGACTCTGCACAACCCCTCTTGCGAACCTGTAAACTTGAATCAGAAACAGATGCAAAAGACAAAATAGAATTATAAGAAAATAAAACAATACCTCAAAGGTAGTGGAGTGAATCTTGGAAGGTATAGCGCTCGAACCAATTAGGTATACACTGTCAGGCACAACATGCAATAGGCGATTCTGAATGAAGCGAAAGTAAGTATGCTCCTCAAAAGCCTCCTGACAAAGCAAAATTTCATAGGTAAGTAACTCTTTCCTTTTTATAGCATGTTCGCATTATATTTCTACCTATTTACTCAAAATAAATTTCCCCAATGGTTTTTTTTAAAAAACAATTACAGTCGTATTTCAAATTACAGTCTATTTTTAACTGTCTTTTTAGTTTATCAAAAATTCAAATTTCTAATGTTTGTTTTTAAAAATAAAAATTCCCTAGTGGATTTTCTTTTCAAATAAAAAAAATTGCATTCATATCTCAAAATTATAGTTTGTTTTCAACTATTGTTTTCCTAAAAAAAATTTTCAAAAATTCAAATCTGTAGTGTTTGTTTTCGAAAATGTCAAATCATCAAATAAAAACTTTGATAAGTTTATGTTTGAGTTTTGACTAACTTAGTTCAATTTCAAGCAGAAGTCTACGCACTTATTTTAATTTTCAAAACTCATTTTTAGAGCGGGAGTCATTATGACTCATTTTTAGAGTGGGAGTCATTGTGACTCATTTTTAGTGCGGGAGTCATTGTGACTCATTTTCTTTGTGAACAATTCATAATGGTCTTTTGACTCATATTCTTTACGGACAACTCATAAGAGTCTTAGGAATTATAAGTCTATGGGCTTATTATAACTTCAATTTTAAATTACAGTACTAACCTGTGTTTTCAAGTTTGAGTTCACAGGAAGCAATGCAAAATGACAAGTAGAAAAAGAACTCAAGTATGATCTCTGAACTCTATGGTTTATTTTTATGCTTTGTCAAAATTTGTGTGTGACGGCCACGACATACAAATGACAATTCTTCTATCAAATGTTTTTGGTAAGAACACATAAATTTCTCTAAAGCAGGGGGTAAACTGTTGGAGTCGTTTTTTAAAACCCTGATAGTCGATGATGAAAAACCTGAAATGTCTCATTAGACAATCAATTTGATGAAGAGAATTGACATTCAAACCTTTTCAAAATCCATTGAACCACTAAAACCTTACTTGATAATTGATTACACCGTTTTAAGACCCAACCAAACCTCATTCAAACCTTAACCCAACCATTTTGGTATTGAGAAAAAGGTTTGAGAAGAACAATTAGAGAAAAGTTTACCCGAGTCGTGTCTTCTAAACCAATAAGTACATTCCCATGTAAGGCCTATTTACAGTCTATACTCTGTAGTTTTTATACTGGTTTTGATTCCTGAAGTTTTAATTTAACCTTTGGAAGCCCCGAGAGTAAAAGTCAAACTTTGGTCAACAAAACTTTTCAGTGGTCAAACAGAACTCCTAGAGTTGAATTTCAGTCTGAAACTGTCTTCTAAAATTCTAGTGTGTCAGTGGGTCCCATTTGGCAAAAAGTCAAAATTTTGACCTCCGGTAGTCAGACCGGGTGCCACAACTATCTACCTCTCCTTGTCCTTATCCAAAAAGGGACACTTGTCAAAAAAGGTGCTTTCCAAATAAGGAATATTCCAAATTTGGAATATATTAGGATAAGTGTCAACTCTTTAAAGGGAGAGTATATATTATTACCTAATAACTTTGAATATTCAAAGGAATTTACAATAAATGGCACTAACCTCAAATGCCTATAAATAGAAGCTTTAATGAAGCTTTTGGGGGGCTTTTTTCCACTTATGAAAATAGGAGATTCCAATACAAAAATCAAGAAAGATCTCTTTCCAAAAAAAGGCCCTAGAAATTAAGGCAAAATTGGGAAATCAAGGGGAAATTATGCCAAAATTCCTCTAGACCTAATTTCTCCCAATTTTCTTCTCAAATCTCTCTCAATAATACCAAAATCAATCACCAAAACCTAAAATCCAACTCCTGCAAATCAATTCCATATAAATCAAAACCAAATCTAAGCCTAAACTCACAAAAGCACCTTTTACCCTTTGAGTTTCAATCTCAATTCTCTACAATCAATTGGTGTTTCTTGGTGAGTTATTGCCCAAATTATGAGGTTAAAAACTTTCTAAAACATCACTCTCATCGATTCTCATCTTATTTCTGGGGTTTAAGGTATTAAAATCAAGTTTGCAAAGCAAAGGAGTGCAAAATCGCACTATTTTAACACGAACAACCGATTTTGGCCAATGAACAACCAAACCGGTTGTTCATGGCCCAAAACCGGTTGTTGGCCTTTCCAAAACAGTTTTTGAGGCCTTCAAAATTGGTTAGACAACAAGCAAAACCGGTTATCCACTCCTCTGTACTCCAGATGATTCTGATGATGGGTTTTAGGGTTCCAGAGGATATATACTTGCTTGAGCTTGATCCTAACCCTCCCCTAAGATCCTAGGATGATGGAATTGAAGTATTTTAATCTATTTTTCTATTTTTATATGATTTTACAATTATTTTCCTTTTATTTCTCAAAAACTCTCCTTTAAGTGCTTTCAAGTCTGATCCTTAATCTTGCTTTGATTTGGTGATTGTGATTGTGTTTGTTGATGTTTATGTGACTTTTAATTAAATTTTTTATTAATTTTCTTTATTATTTGTGGTTAATTTTAGTGTGAATTCATGTTTAAAGTCTTGATTAATGTGTATTGTACACATATGTTGCTTGATTGTGCTTGATTATGCTAAATTGGTCTTTAATTGTTGATTTACTATTGCTGTGAAATCATTTGCATAATTTGTGTCTTAATTTAGGGTTTTTATCATTTTTGGGTCATTTTGATTGTTTTTTTAATCATAGGTCATTAATTATGGATTTTGCAAACTTTGTGTTGATTTGAAAGCATTAATGTCCATAATTTACATTCTTGATGCTTATTGCTGTCATTTTGATACAAGTACTTCATTTATGAGTCTTTATTTTAAGTTTAGAGCCTTGTGGGCCTTTATATTCATATTTTATGCTTTGATTGAGTCCATTTTGTATTAATTTGGAGTTTAGAAGTCAAGTATCAAGTATAGCTTTTAAATGCTATTTTGTACTTATTTAGTGTCTCTAGCCTCATAAGAGTCCTATTCTTGTCATTTATATGCCTATCTTACATTTAATATTATTTTCTTGTCTCTACTAACCTTTTCTATACTCTTACATACTATTCTCTATTTCTTCCCCAATTTCTTTTGCATTATTGCATTTTTATGCATTCATGTACCTTTATGCATATCATTTGTTTGATGCATATCACTATCATGTGTATTGTGTGCTCATTTTTAAATCCTCTAGATGCATACTCGCATGCTTCCCGGCTTGCATCACTTGCATACTTGCGTGCTTCCTAAATTTGCATCACTTTGCATGCTTTCCGAATTTGAATCTGCAACTTCTAAACATTTTTTTTGAATCTGCAAGTCTATTAAGGACCCATGGTTGTTGTTATGGTAATTTTGAGTGATTTAGCTGTATTTTGGATTACTGGCAGTGATAAATTCGGTGGATCCTACCTGTTGTCGGTGAGGAATAATGACCAGTCTGAAAAATTATGATTTTATTTTTAATAAATAGTATTAATTGTGCCAAGTAATTTTAATAACTGAAATAATGTCTAATTTCTTATGGATTATGAGATAAAATTTTGGAATGGTTATGTTGGAAATTATTATATTCCCGTTTAAAACAATTTAGCTCGTAGAAATTATTTTTATTACCTCAAAATGTTGTTTAGGGCTTAAATAAGTTCTCTATAGCATTCACAAGCCAATTTTAATAATTCATTGATTTTTTTGTAATTTTCTAAAAATACTAAGAGTTGTTTAATTGTTTATTTAATTATTATTTCATGCTATAGAGTCATCAAGAGCGGGAAATACGACTCCTCCATAGGTGGGATTACGCTGGCTAGCACACTTTACCTATGAGAATATTTTAAAATATTTGTTGGAAATTTGCATGCATTGTAAGAAATTTTTTTTTAATTTGTTAAATGCTATTTTCATTTGACTATTTTATTTGTTATATTTATTTTGATGGTGATTATTAGTATTAATATAAATGTTACTAACATGCATGGTTTACATATAGCACATTATTTATTTGATTACGTTGATAAAAATATTCAAAGAAGTGTTCTAGTTTTATTTTATCTATTTTATTTATTTAATAATATAAATATTTTGAAGAGACTGGTAGAACAAACTACCTAGTGGGTATCACCAAGACTATATGTTCCCACTAGTTTGATCTTAAGTCAAGTATGCATATGTGATTAGGCTTTGTTAAACTTGTTCTTTCGAGCGGAATTTGTGGTTCGGCTCGGTGGAGCTTGTTCTTTTAAGCAGGATTGAGATTGATCTCAATTGAAATTGTTCTCTTGAGGAATCAATATTGGATTGAGTGACTTGACTGTAGCTGTAACTCGGTTAAACAATGTGACACCCCTCCCTACCGATGCCTTCATTAGTTGATCACATCCCCCAGATCATCTAACTAGAGCACCAATGCAAAGAGGTATAACTTCTAAGTAAACTCAAAATTTCCACACCTCAATTAAAAATCTGTCTTGACATGTAAATCATTTTCATACACAACAACAAATGTTAAGGAACCTGTTTTGAGTTGAGTAATATGCTCATGGTAGCAAATTAAATAAATGTTAAATCATACATTAAGCCCATCAAAAGATAGGGATAAATGGCAAGAGAACAATATTGCTATACTCAATATGTATATACATTATAACTATGTACTAGTATGTTAGATTAAAGGTACAAGACCTGGTCACATAAAAATTTATACAAAAATTTACCACCAAAATGATTGTAACCCCTTTTGTATCAACTAAACTATATACAATAAAGTAAAGAAAATAGTATAGGATACATCAAATCCTAAAGTATCCCTACTTTTTGTCTCGTCCTGCCTAACTTCATGTCTCAAACAAGTAAAATTATATATATATATATACACACACACACACACAAAAAGGAACTTATATGATGATGAGCCTTGTAGTGAATATATTAAGTTAAGAATTAACATATCAAATTTCGTAAAGAACAGAATTAAGATTGTTTTACTAAAATTAAACATAAGTCTTATAAGAACAATTAATAAAAAAATTATAAAGTAATGATGTGAAAATATGTATATTGGAGCATGGCATAAAAGTTTGGAAGGTTGTAGTAAGACCGTGCCCGAGGTACGGCTGGGTTCAGCAAGAAGTTAGACTATGTTCAGGACACAGCAACTCACATGATTTAAAGAAATTATTCATACACTTAGTACAGTGAGATATGAATTGATGGGAACTAAGATTTATGTTGGCCAAATTATGATAACTGTCTTGTAGACAATGCTTGAGATTCAATATGTTGGGATTCGTGATTCAAACGCAGCGAAAAATTAAAATTTTATTCACAACCTAAACCAAGATCCATGTAATTCGATTAATTGATTGATTTAGGGTTTCCAAAAACCTTACCACAAATGCAAAAACGAGCAAGATTGTTGGAAGGACGAGAGGGGGTTCACTCCGGTGACACCCTACTTTGAGCTTTTAGATTTCTTATCCGAATTAAGACATCTTCAATATGGGTATGTTCTCCATAAGTATCCACACGAATAGCCCTTAGCCAAAACGAGTGTGTGTGCTAGCACTCTAATTCACAAAAGTCTTACTTTTTGATTCTGTGTTTTTTCTTTGCTTTAGGTGAACTACAAATTTCTTTTTCAGAGTGTAAAAGTATATGAAACCCTAGAGAATATGATATATTTATAGACTTCTTAATTAAGGTTTCACTTACCTAAACATTTTTTATATATTCCACCTATTCCAATTCTGATTTTATTCAAATACCAAAACAGAAATAGTTTCCTATTTATTTAAGATACCATTACCATATATATATATAAATATATATACATACATGAATTTATATTTATTTATTTGCTTAGAGTTTTACTGGGCTGGTAAACCCATATTTATTTTGGGCGTATTGTAAGTGTGTGACCCTGTAGGTTCATATAACGTTGGCAGTAGGCTTAAAATCCCAATTTACTACAAGTTATAAGTGGCCTCTAGCAAGATATTATAACTGCCCAAGTTATATGAAAGTCGATAATTCGACATAACCTAATTTACAGTGAATATTATAATCGCTTTGTCACATGATATCTTGATTGAACTTAAGGCATAGTTTATGTCATCCTTACATAGTTCAATAATATTATGACTTGATTCCAAGTAGATTGAGAATGATAGCTCTTTATCAATTCATTCCAGCATGGCCATGCATTTTTTTTCAATCTATCTTATCAAGGGGCCTATAGATATCTTACTCAAATTAAATGAGGGACAAATTCCTTCTGAATCACTCACATTCCTCACATAACTCATTTCATATCCAACAATATTCTATTTCATCATCATGTTAAAGACAATGTTAGATTATGTCAAACTATAAAGTAGTTATATAGAAATCCATGGTGATTTTAAGGTCATAGGACTAAAACAATATTACTGTGATGAGAAATACTTATGCTAATTATCTATGTAGTAT
Organism: Mallotus repandus; assembly: GCA_949671775.1. Classification (NCBI taxonomy): domain Eukaryota; kingdom Viridiplantae; phylum Streptophyta; class Magnoliopsida; order Malpighiales; family Euphorbiaceae; genus Mallotus; species Mallotus repandus. The sequence goes on along the minus strand of CATIWM010013207.1, from coordinate 7,317 downwards.
TCTCATAGTGGGTCAATCCAGTACATCATTTCTCAAAATATTACCGTAAGTTGACTTAATATCTCATATTTATGAATAGGAAAACATAATCATCAGTCATCATCATACTAGCCTTAATTCATTATTATAACTAGGGATAATTTGAATAGAACTCATATTTTATCTAAGGGTTTTACTATCAAGTCACATTGATGACCTTAAGAAGAATTGACTATTCAAGTAATTATCATAATATAAAATGATAATGAAAATGCCTCTTTATTAATAAAATGATAAAGTCAAAACATAGTCATACATGATTGACCTAGTGCATATCACTAACACAATATGATGTTATGGCGAATCCAAGTGGTATTGTTTATATGCATACAATTATCTTGAACCCTCGATGTGCCGAATGGTACCCGCCACATCAATAGCAACCTGTGAAACTGTGCATTTATGCAACTACACTCCCATGCTCTTATATCTTAATACTTTTGTGCTTATAAGTCTGTGCACTTTGTGATTATGAAATTGGTGATGGATAATTTATTGGAAAATGTAAGTTTTTGATATAGTTTGAAACTTATAAGCATGAGATTGAGAGCTTTATACTGTTATGTTAATGGAAAAGCTTGCGGATAAGATGAAATAAAATTTAGTTGATTATTATAAGAGAAGTTTAAAGAAGCTATAAAATGTTATTTAAGTGAGAATTATTACAAATTTTTAATATAAGATAATTTATATTCACTCTTGTAAATTTTATTAATTTTGTTTAATATTCCTTTTTCATCGTATATTATGCTATATTTTCCTAGCTATTCATATTTCATTCCCTCACTTTTATCCTTTCCAGGTTAATGTCGTAGCATATAAATATCATTTTAATATAGCACTACAATATACAACGAGATTATTATGAGATAGAAAGTTAGGCAAGACGAGACAAAGAGTAGGGATACTTTAGGATTTGATGTATCCTATACTATTTTCTTTACTTTATTCTATATAGGTTAGTTGATAGAAAAGGGGTTACAATCATTTTGGTGATAAATTTTTGTATAAATTTTTATGTGACCAGGTACTTGTATCTTTAATCTAACATACTAGTGCTTAGTTATAATGTATATACATGTTGGGGCATAACAATACTATTCTCTTGCCATCTATCCCTATCTTTTGATAGGCTCGATGTACTGTTTAACATTTATTTAATTTGCTACTATGAGCATATTACACAACTCAAAATAGTTTCCTCAACATTTGTGCTCGTGTATGAAAATGATTTATATGTCAAGACAGATTTTCAATTGAGGTATGGAAATTTTGAGCTTACTTAGAAGTGATACCTCTTTGCATCGGTGCTCTAATTAGATGATCTGGGGCATATGATCAACTAATGAAGGCGTCGGTTGGGGAGGATGGGGGGGTTTCACAAGCATGATCTCTCGGGACATTTGTTAATTCCATTTAAAAGAGCTAGAAGATTAGCAGATTTTAGATTTAGAGTTCTACCATTATTTTTCCACATAAATATTTTTGTTTAGTATTATCATGTATTATAAGTGTTATACGTAAGATGAAAAGATGTGACACATAGTGTCATGTTTCTCAGTTATATGATATGACATTTTACATGACTGACACATTAATATTGTTCATCGTATCAAATGATATATACATAAGAAAAAGGTAATATTTTTAAGTAATTAAAAAATAACTTCACTAGAAGTTAGGTAATATAAATGAGAGTTGTCCAATTTTTTTTGCAAGTATATATAGATTCCTAATTATAAAAAATAATAATAATGGAAGATCAAAATATTAAGAATGAAAACGTTCGCAACACTATTTATGTAATCATTCCTAATAAATAATCACTCTAATATAAAATTAACATCTAATGATAAAAAAAATAGAAAATACAACTGCACTTTTATTGTTTTTTAGCTTTTAGTTCAGTACTTTTATTTACTTAAATTTAGTCTATATATTTTTATTTTTCTACACATTGACTCCTCATATTTTTATATTTCTATACATTAAGTCCTTCGGTTAGTTAATTATCTTATTTAGTCCCTACAATTTTTATAATTTTTAATAAATTTATATATCTTAAAATTTTAACAAATTAATCCTTAATATTCTCAAATATTTTTTATTTTTTTACTTTCAATAAATATTTTAGTTAATTATTAACATTTATATATTAGGTTAATAAATTTATAATTTAACTAATTGAAACTTCTAATTGAATGTTTTATTATTAACATAAATATTTCTAGATTATTTTTTTTTTATTAACTATAATCTAATACTAATATATATTATATTCCTTTACACAGTTTACCATTAATTTAATTTTAAGCAATAAATTATTAAAAAATGCACCTATTTTCACTCTAAAAATTTTAAATACACTCAAACTTTATTTTTTTTAAATACTAAATAGGACAATTTTTTTTAAAAATTATATCAATACATTTTTTATTTCTTAAAGATTTATTACCAACTAGTTTTTAAGGTATAAAAATTTTCTATTTGTTAAAAATTTGCACATATAAAATTTGCACATTATTTTTACTTAAAATTAGTTAAAATAAAATCTATTGAAATTTTAGCTTGAATTTCTTTTATAAAAATCAAATAAAAATTTTAAAAACTAAATTACTATTATATTATTTAGATTTAATTTTCATAAAAGTGATTATCATTTAATACTATTTTATATTAAATAAATAAGTATGAATAATTAAATTATATATATAGTTGACAAAATTTTACAAATTTATATTAATTAGAGACTTAATATATTTAAAAATAAAAATTTAAAAATTTAATGTTTATAAAAATTAAAATACAGGAGTTAAAATAAAAAAAAATTAAAAATATACTCTTTTTATTTTTAAATAATTAACATTCTGAAATTCTAAATAATTAACGTTTGCTGTTATTAAAATAAAAAGTTTACTTTTCTTCCTATTATTCCGTTATTTATTGATGATCAGTGAGCTGTTGATTTAAAACTTTACAGATGGCTTTCCATTATATTGGTTATAATGAGCCAGGCCGTCGCATTTCCCAAAATCCGCATGGGGACCAACGCAATAATTCCAGGTGAAAAGACATTTTTTTTTAAAATTATGTTAATGGTATTTACCTTTCTTCTGAGCTACATGACACAGAGATTACTTCTCGCCTAAATCTGTTTTTTTTTTTTCTCTTTACTTTTCAAAGTGTACACTGAAATTTGTAAAACTAAAGAAAATATTGTATGCAGGATTTTTTTTTTTTTAACAATTGTATGCAGGATTTGAAGAAGAAATTCGAGACATGAGACCTGGTGGCAAGAGAAGGATAATCATTCCTCCAGAATATTTATATTGACAGCCCTATTTTCTGTTTTATTTTTTTTTGAAAAAAATAAGAGACTTAATTAAATACATATACTCCTCTTAGAACTATAAAAACTAATAATTGATTAAGAAAATTAATATAAGAGTGTATAATATTTTATACATATATTAAATATATTTTTTAATTTATGTAAAAAATTATTAAACGACAATTATTTAAGAATAGAGTGAGTATTTATTTGTCAGGTAAATCCACTTTTATTAATGGCGAGTGAGATTCACTTTCTTACTTACCGTTATTGAAGTTCTTGTCACGACCCGAACCGAAAGTTTATAACCGGCGCTAGAGAATGGGAATACATAAAGTAACCGAAACTCGTAGCAAGTCTTAAAAAATTTTCACGGAATAAAAACAACACACTTAACAATAAATTATAATAAATACACAATATTATAAAAGTATAAAATAATATTCTTTTAAATACAGTATTTCAATTTAGATACAACAGAATACCAATAATACATATTTGAAATTTAACTACTGCGGTGTCTAGAATTTAGTTACACAGTACAAAATCAAATTAACATACATAATGCAGCTGGTGAAGAACGAACTCGACGCAAATGAGGAATACTATCAGACAAACTGTGAGATCCTGAAAAAAAAGTTGAGGGGAATCAGACCTCACTGAGTGAATTAATTTTACAAAATGCATGTTGGTTTTAAAACCATTTGTTAAAACCCTTTTTAAAACAAAATAGAATAAAACAATTACACTTATTAAAATCATTTACTTTTCTCGATAATATTATATAAAGTCTCTTAAAAACTTCTTAAATCAATTTAATATGAAATTCTCATATAAAAATATTTAAAATAATTATTTTGGTGAAAAACTGGTAGAACCCTAAACCATTATTCTACTAACCTTTCGGCTCTCTTAATTCAAGTGACTGTCATCCTGAGAGCAATGCATCAACCGAGTCACTGCCACAGTCATTTCACTTATTCCATATTGGATGTCCCAAGAGCAATGCATCAACCGAGTTACATCCCTTTTTCTTTCTTTTACCGGCCCGAGAGCAATGCATCAACCGAGCTCTAATCATTTACATATTAATCATATACTAAGATATTACATGTGTGCACATGGTCCTACTGATACCCACTAAGTAGCATGTTCTATCATTATCTCCAAATCAATTCGAATTATAAATAATTAAATCGAATAAATAAATAAATCATTAAATAATGAATAAATAAACAATTAAATCAATAAATAAATCATATCGAATAATTTTTCTTTTTAAACATGCTTTATCTTTTTAATTGCTAGAAAATATATTGAAACACACACAACACATATCCCATAAAATTAACTCACAAGCTGAGCGTGCCGGACGACGCGTTCTCTGTTGCCTTGGTGCTATAGCTCGTGCCCCGAAGTTCTCTAAAATAAATAATATTTATTTTAAATATGCTAGTAAAATAAAAATAATTAAATTCATGAAGTGAAGGAATTGACTCGATCTAAGATATAAAGCTAAGCAGACTCAGAATTTCGACATAGGCCGATGTCGCGCTTTACGAAAAATTTATCAAAAATTCGGCAGAATCTCCTATGTAAAACGGACATCTCTCTACTAAAAATAGAGTCATTCCTACACGAAAACACACTTTGAATACACTACACAGAACCACACTCGGGTCGGACTCCCAAACTACAAACAATTCCGACCGAGTTCCAAATTCACAACAATCAATGAAATAATATGATTTTTTTATAAATTTTCAAAAAATCATAAAATCTCATTTAAATATCATAATTTAATTTATTTCGACAATAAATATAAATATATTTATTTTCAAATAAATAGTAAAATTCTAACTTATACTTAAAGTTTTGTTAATAACCATATATAATTCAAATCTTACAATTAAATTAACATTAATTGCAAATAACCATTTAAATTACTTAAATACATTATAAAATTAGCAAATAACTCATTTAGGCTTAAAATAATAAATCAACTTATTATTCATATATTTTTCCAAAAATTAGTAATAATTAGCTAAAAATAAGAAATAATTCATAAAATTTATTTTTATACTATTTATTACTCAAATACTGTATAAAACATATTAATTAACAATAATTTCAACTAAAATATAAAATTTACTAATTTATACAAATTTTCCAAAAATTCATTTTTCACATAAACGTTCAAAAATTTATAATAAAAATTCTATACATAATTTTAATAAACTTTCTTCACGAAACTTGCTCAAAATAATCATTAGAATTTATTAAAAATATAATTTCCCCGAGCCCAAAATAGTACCGAAACAGTAACTCCGAGCTTGGAATAGTGCAATTTCGAAAATAATGTCAGAAAAATAAATAAAAATCATCAATGGATAGCTCACAACCTCAACATCAAATAATCCTAAAGCACCTATACCTAATAAAATCATTTTCAAGCTCAAACTTACAATTTAACCTAAAAACATATAATTGAAAAATCCAAATTTGAGGTTGTTACCTAAGTTAATTCCTTAAACAAATTAAGGAATTGAGAAGCCCACTACGAGATGAAGCTTTTGATACCAGAGTCAAGGCCTGAGCTCACCAGAGCCGGCGACGGTGGCTTGAATCCACCTCTATCAACCGGAAAAATGTGATGACGAGAAGGAGAGGAGAAGCTCACTGGAGGAAAGGAAGAAGTTGGCACCTCCGTCTGAAGCTGTCTGGTGTCGAATGGTGGTCGCGTGGTGGTTGGCAGCGGAGAGACAGTGACCTTGGTGGAGAAGAAGAAGAAGAAAAAGAACAAAAAGAAAAGGGAAAGAAAGAGTTGACCTGAAAATTTTTTAAGCTAACCTTCTTTTTTTTAATAATAATAATAATATATTAATTTATGCACCAATACACCAAATAAAATATATATATATATACAAATAATATACCAAATAAATTCTCTCCACCATAAAATAATATACAAAATAAATATAAAATAATACTTAAAAATAATATTCACACTAAAATTCAAATTTAATTCTACTAAATAATAATCTCAATATTAATAAAATATTTATTAACATTGCAAGTGTCAAAAATATATTTTATCATTTTAAAAATAAATCGGGTGTTTACAATCTTCCCTCCTTATAAAAATTCATCCTCGAATTTTAACAAAATAAAAGGAGTACAAGATATTTTTTTTTTACAAATTAAAAAGATAGGGGTATGCCACTTGCATCACTGCCTCGGTCTCCCACGTGCAATCTTCCACTGTATGGTTGCTCCACAGTACTTTCACCATCGAAATTTCTTTAGTGCGGAGCTGTTGAACTTGTCGATCCACTATCGCCACTAGGTACTCTTTATACACCAAATCTTCGCTGAGCTCCACTGTCTGAGGCTGAAGAACGTGAAAAGGATCAGAAACATTATTCCTCAACATCGAGATATGAAACACTAGGTGAATCCGTGATAACTCTGTCGGTAACACCAGTCGGTACACCACTTCTCCAACTCTCGATCGAATCTCGAAGGGTCCGATATATCTTGGAGCTAACTTACCCTTCTTACCGAACCTCATCACTCCCTTCATTGGAGACACTTTAAGAAACACCAATTCTCCAACAGAGAATGACACATCCTTCCTCTTAGCATTTACAAAGATCTTCTGTCTACTGAAGGCTGTCTTTAACCTCTGTTGAATGATGGGTACCTTTTCAAAAGTCACTTGCACCAATTTCGGTCCTGTCAACTGTCTCTCGCCAACTTCCCAACACAAAGGCGATCTACACTTTCTTCCATACAACGCTTCATACGGAGCCATTTCAATACTTGCATGATAACTGTTGTTATATGCAAATTCAATCAATGGCAAGTGTACATCCCATTGACCACCAAAATCCATCACACACATCCGAAGCATATCCTCCAAAGTCTGAATGGTCCTTTCAGACTGA
>CATIWM010013170.1:0-29267 GCA_949671775.1 Mallotus repandus | reverse complement strand
CATTGTTATTATATTTTTAGCATAATATTTGCTCCAAACTATCACGTCTGTTAATGATTCAGCTAAGGTTTTATAATTTGCATACTAAGCGATTGTTGAAAGAAAATAAAACTTTTTTTTCTTTTAGAAAAATATGCAATGGAGTTAAATTCTGAAAAAAGGTTTGAGTATATATGAAAGTAATTTGCTTAAAATTACATGACTTTTTTTATAGAGATAGGACAGCCAAAGTTAACTATGACCCCTTGGAATTCAAACTTATACAAGAGTGGTTTATCATTGGAAACATTAATTGCACCTTTGGGTCACAATTTCTCAAAGCGACACTTGGTCATTTAAATGGCAGTTGGTAGTCAATCTTTAAAAGAGCCTTTAATGTCAAACTTATGAATCCTAATCCTTATGTATGGTGAATATACTATGGCCATGTAAGTGCACTATGGTCAACATAAGATATGGACATATAAGTATATCAATATATGTGCATATGTATGATTTATATAAGGATGACCATTTTAACTAATCAACTTAATTTTTTTGTTTACAACATTTTATTATAATTTATAAATTTTATTATTTGGTTGCTTTTTTATATTTGAGAAATGGTCACATAAGAATACCAATACATGTGCTAATGTACCTTTTTTTTACAAGGATGGACATTTTAACAAATCAAATTGATTTGTTATCCACCAAAAAAATTAATTTATTTGTTCACAACATTTTATCTTAATTTAAAAATTATTATTTGGTTGCTTTTATGTTTTAAGAAATATTAATATGAATTATGGGATAGAAGAACAATTTTTATGCATATGTGTACTTATATTGATAAATGTTAATTAATTAGTATGTTATGTTATTAGCATGGTTTAAAATATTGTTAATAGAATGAATATTAATGCACCATTGTCATATCGATTGTTTGATATAATATTTTTTGCAAATGTGTGATGAACATATGATAATAAATTATCTTATACAATATCAATTGTTTTATGCATATATTTACATATATCTATATATATAAGTGAAGACATTAACATAATTAAACATAGTTTAGTATTTTATATTATGTTGTTAGCATGTTTGAAGTCAATAAAAAGAAATATTAATGCACCAATATAATATATGTACACCAATACAATTTTATAAAAAGGCCATACTAATACATTCATTGCTGCTTAATTTTTTTTAATGAAATACTTATATGATGAAGTATTACAATGACATTAAGTTTTAATTTAACATTAATGTTAATTTCGCATCATATATATAAATATATATTGAAAATATGACATTAACCATTTAGCCATAATGAAATTAACATTAATATTAATTTCAAAAGTATTGGTTTTTAAAGAACCACTAACTATTGTTTCGTGGTACCAATAGTATGTTACCATGCAATTTGATTAAAGTTTAATTATACAACACGTACCATATTAATTGTCTATTTAAATGGATGCCTTTATTTAATGAAACAATGTGTGTTAGAATTATGTTCATTCCACTGCCTTATTTACATTGATAATTTAAAATTAAATTCATCTATAAATTTCAAACTGTGCTTACTCTTTCCAATGTTCATCCATATCACTAACTTTTTTAGGTCCATTAACTTATATCATTTTTTTGTTTTCTTTATTTCATCAAGGAACTGATTATGGATGCCGAAAAGAACAATATTATCGACATTCTGGCAACATCCCTCGTCAATATACCAAAAGAGTTGTTGGTCGACATAATTGCTAAAGCGGGTGCTTATTTAATTATCTGTTCAATTTCAAACTATGGTATACACAATACACTAGATTTGATTATTTTCCAAACATTATTGATTACTTAGTATACCATTTTTTCATTTTAATTGTAAGGATGTTTATGACATAATTGAACACCCACATGTTTACTGACGGGTTGATTTAGATAACATCCCTAGTGAATGGTGGGTTTCTCCAAGAACAATGTTCATGTTTTTATAAAGATGCGACTTACTTGAAAATTTAGAGTCATTGTACAGGGAAAGGGTGGTATATACATTGCTTAATTTATCATAAATGATTTAAATGTTTAAATAATTATAATATTTTATAGTTTGTTATTGTATTTTATAACTTAGTAAGGAAGAGTGCTTTAACATAGCCCCTAACCTTGAGTCAAGAAGATGGCTACTTGAGTTAGCAGCGGTAGTAGGACATTACAAATACTGGTATATTATTGGTGTTATTTTTTTGTGCAATGGCAACAGTAAGAATGAAGAGGAAGCTAGAAGATTAGTTTAAGTTGTGAAACATATGAAAAAGCTTAGAGAAAGTTGGATGAAACTTATTAAAACACTTTGAAGGCTTTAGGTTATAGGGAAGTTACCAGCCAAACAAAATAATTATCCTCAAAGGTTAAACCACTTGCACTTGAATGGGTTGACGATAATAATAATAATAATATCGTTCTCCTCATCATGATGTGATCTTTTGAATTGAGGCTGTCCAAAATGAACATAATATGATAAAGTTTCAATGTCTCCTTTGTAAATCATACAATTGTTCGTGCAGCAGTATATTTTTTCAAGAGGTAGTCCTAACCCTTGAACTAACTTCTTTGTACGATAAAAGTGTCTGCCATCAAATTATCATTTAAAAGCAACTCAGACATGAAAGTGCACAAGATTCTAAAAAATTATGTTCAGTCTTAAGATTCAACAACAAAGCCACTACTGACAACTACAAGTGCCCTTAGGATTACCAAGCGAAGCCTCTTGTTCAACTGCATGTAACATGACATAAAGATTATTTACTAAAGCATTTGGTCTTCCTCTAGAGGAGGAATATTAGAAAAAAAAAAGGTTCAACAATGTCATTAACCATTTGCTCAAACATATTAAGTGTCGTAAAACTGCTTTGATTCTGTGTCACGTTATCAACATATTCTACGTGAGCATATGAACATGGTAAATACATTTTTCCATGGTGATATCAAATGTCATAATTTTCAACAAAATCACAACGATCTAGATGTACCTTTACAACATCTTCATTAAGAAAAGCCATATTCCGAAACTTTTTCAAACTATAAGGACACTATAGTTTATTTCCATCCATGCATTCTAGATTTTGTTTTGCAAATTCAACAAAAGCTTTAACACTCGCTATATACTCTAGATGTAATCAATCATTATCCAAATGATTATACATCCAAACTCTATCTGGTCACGTTAAAATATTCTTTCTTTGAGAATATGTAAACATTTCTTTTTAAATAATTATTTCAGTAAAGGGTACGACCCTAACCCATTTAGAAATACAATGCCTCCTACTATAATTCACATATAAAAAAAATTTCAGCAAAGTTTTCCATCAGTTCTTGAATTACAATAGTTAAGAAAATGTCATCACTCATATGATAACAAAACCATTAATGGTTTTCGCATGAGCACGCATTGTCTTACTTGCAATCGGAGAATAATTCAAGTAGACTAGATATTACAGATGTCATTATAGTGGACGTAGACATTTGTATCTCTAAACTATCCACTTAGACAATTCTGTTGCATCCCTCCATCTGGTATGCAACGAAATAAATATTTATGATTAAATTGATTATTTAATTAACTAACAAAAATCTAGCAAAATTTTGGTATAGTTCCGCTATAGCGTAACTCAACCAGATCGACCTCATAAATAAAATGGGGTCAACCGAATAAATTCACACACTTGCAAGTTCACAAAATACTTTCAATATTTCAACCTCATATCCTCAACTACAACACAACATTTGTCACCATCACAAGCACTTCTACCATATAAATAATTTCACAGAATATTCTAAATTCACAATCACTTACTATATTTTCTATATAATTTCTCAAATTGTTTATTTAAATTCAAAAACTTTACAAAATTAACTAATTTCAATAAAATTATTTATCAAAATTTGCTTAATGAACAAAACCAACTAAATGTTCTTAACATTTTCAACAATTATTACTATAAATTCACAACATTCAAAATATTTTGATCCCTGAATTATTTATCAAAATTAACTCAATTAGCTAAACTAAATAAACTTTATTTGTATTTTCTGAAACTATTTTCCTAAATTCACAACATAAAAAATTATTAACTAACTAATTTCAACAATATTATTTATCAAAATCCACAAAATAAACTAAACTCAATAAACTTTGTAAATAATTCTCAAATTCTTTCTCTAAATTCATATAATTAATAAATTTAAAATTAACAAATAATATACAACTATATATATACGTGTACACACAAATAATATACAACAAAAATATAAATATATATATATATATAACAAAAAAATATACATAACAAAAGATATATAAAAATATACACAAAAAATAGGCACAATATATTTGTGGCCCCTTGTACCTGGTACAATTTATTAATTTGACACCTCAACTTACAGTTTTACCATTTAAACACTTAAAACTCGCCTAAAATGCACTAATTTAATGACATAATACATTTGTCACCCCTTGTACTTGCCACATTTTGTTAGTTTGACACCTTTATTTGCAGGTTTTGGTCAGTTAAATACTTAAGATGTGGCACATGTTGATTCGCTCTTTCATGTCCCGTGTGCTAATAGGAGTTTCAAAATTGCATTTTGGGTAAGTTTAGGTGTTGAAATGGCAAAAGGCTGAATGCTCACTTTCACACCTCAACTTGACCCTTTTGGTCTATAATAATCCTTAACTTTCATTTTAACCCATTAAACCTTTAAGCTTTAATTTTAGACCTTTTTCACCTCTGTAAATGTATAATACTTTTTTATTGTTTAACTCATCCATTGCCAAGGTGGACTAGCATGTGTTTCTAGTTTCCTTTAGGTACGTAAAATAACTAAATCATGCATATGTGTATTCATAAAAACAAACAAAAAAAATCATAAACTCAAAGGTATAAAAAAATAAGGGACTAAAATAAATAAAGTTTGAAACTATTGTTTCAATTATATTATCTTCAACGTCCATCTTTAAATTCACTATCCCAATATAAGCAAATTAATCAATTTGGTTTTTGAGTTATCATCGATATCAATGGTGCTGTCCATTGCCTTTTGTATATGATGCAACCTTCATTCTATAGCTTGGTAAGTTACAGGGACTGTTCTGTGGTGTCCAATTAGTGTAGGATGGCCTGCAAAAAAAATGCAAGATAATAAATAATAGTTGGATGAACCCACGATTACATGTTATAAATAGAAAAAAACATAACACACACTTAAAACTAAATGAAACCAATTACAGTTTTATAATGTTTATCACCACCTTTATGCACCACTAAAACCATTACCGTTCTTCACTAGGATGCCATCAAAATTCATAAAACTAACAATGTGGACACCCTCGATTTAATCAACCAGCAACAAAAGCCCGATGATGAGGTAGAATAAATTTTGAATGCAAGAGAAACCCGCAACCTTCTTTAGGATGAACTCGAAAGCCCTAAATATGAAGCCTAAGCCTAAAACACCTAGCTGAGCCCAAAAAATCAAAAACCAAGCCTAAAAGCCCGTTAGCCTAAAGGCCTAATCCAGGTCTAGGCTGAAGAAGCGGTCGCCTCATCAAAAAGGCAACGCCTCTATGGCCAAAATGTTAGTTAGGCGATGCCTCTTAAAAGAGGTGTCGCCTCTTCACAACCGACTTATGCAGTATTAAATGCTATTCTTGGCAGCATTACACAAAGGGGTAGACCCACATATCTCTGACCAAAAGATATGTGCATGAAAGTAAGACTTTAGAGGTAAAAGTAAGGCCAAAAAAAGGTGTGCACATGATTAAGAATGGAAAGTGGATGTCTTGTCTTAGCTTGGGGATTGGGAAAAGGAAAAACGAAGAGGCTTAAAGGAAGGTTGAGTTGGTTTATAGAGTAGGTTTTTTGGAGAGGTTTAGAAGTTCAGAAGAGAGGACATTCTTGAGAAAAATACAGAAAAAAGAGAAAGAAGAGAAGAAAAAAAGACTTTTAGCCGAAAAGAGTTGGTTTTCTTAAGAAAGATGAAGGAACTCTTACATTCACAAGGATTTGAATCAACAAACTAGTCTCTGAGGGCTAAGTTAGGAGCTTTGAACTTGTTTAAATCAGTAAGAGTACTTTTTTTCTAGCTTTCACTTCTTGATTTACTATAAAACACTTTTTCTTCATTTTCTTGCTTGTTTATTGTGTTTATTGTTCATTTGATGCTATGTTCATAGTATAATCATGTAAAATACTAAATACCAGTTGTAAATCTTCATTTATTTGCATCTACTTTGGATTTACATAGGATTTAAGGAACTTGTAAGTTATTGTTGCGTCTGTCAAAGAGGCGACATCTCTTTTAAAGAGACGTCGCCCTTTTATGAAGAGGCGACATCATGCCTAAAGGCAATGCCTCTTTAAAGAGGCATCGTCAATTCATCAGAGTTACATTAAAATTGATTTTGATTCCTTGTTCTTATTTTGTATAGTTTATGTCTTTTACGTACTTATTTTATGCTATATCTCATTCTTGCATGCAATTATTATAATATTTGACCTAATTGAGTATTCATTTATATTTCATTATTTTGTATTTTTTTCTATAAAACTAACAAGTCATATTTCCTTTGTAGGATTTTTATGTTTATGGAAGACAAACATTTTAAAACTTATAGGAATTTCATGGTGATTCATAATCATCTAAATATTAATCCTCTAACTAGCTCTAATTTATTTATATTTTATTGCTATCTTAATTGTATAATGGCTTGTAATCCTTAATCCTTCCCCTTTTCTTTGAATGTGTTCTTTTGTAAATTATTATTTATGATTGATGTTGGGTTTATAAGCATGAAATGGACTAATGTGCAAATCTGGATTAAAAGTATAAATTTGGCAATCGATTGAAAATAATTACAATTTACATGTTAATAAGGAAATAACTTAATAATCAAAGGTAATAAAATATAAAACACACACAGAAGCCAACCGCAAGGTTGGGTGGGCATTCCGAAAGCCCATACCTAGTTTCTGAATCCTTTCTTTGAGTATTGCTTCTGGGAACCTCCGTGGAATCTAGTTATTGTACAGTGTGTCTCAGGTTTTATCCGGGTCGCTACTCCATCTCTAATTTAGGCTTCAAGCTTATTTTGTATTTTCTAGCAGGCCATGAGTCCATATAGTATTGTGGTTGCCAAACACTTGGGCACATGCTAAACCCCACTGCCTATAGTGGCGACTCCACTGGGGATAGAGAAATTTATTTTAGTGTTTTGTATTTTATCACTTTTAATAATTTCCTTATTTCCTTTGCATTTTTGCATTCATGACACTTTTTCCACACAATGAGCACACAGTCCTAAATAAATCGATGGTAGTTATTACTTTATTACCTGTGTTTCACTTAAAGCTGGTGGTAGAGTATTTGATTATTGTCACTCATAGCACGTACTTATCCACGTCGTATGGACCCTTGAATGGGGAGATGTAATGGAGGTATATAGTTGTTGGAGTCGAAACTTCTTACCCAAGAGTCAGCTCATATTGTGATTTAGCAACTTCCCTTAGGATTCTCCAAAATGCATGTGTTTGATTCCATATAGTAGTCTTACTTATAAAGCCCAAGCCCACTAATAATGGACTATGTTAAGTTGGGCTTACCTTCCTATTGTGGGCCAATATATTGGACTTTGGTTTTATTCATAAGATTTGCTACTTGTTTGCTGGTATCACCTAAAGAGATTTATTTTGTATGTTAGTTTTGTTATCCCCTAATGATAACCAAAACCCAGACTAAAAATCCTAAGACAAGTAACTCACCATTGCACGCGCGTGTGGGAGAAATAAAGGTGGAGAATATCATTTAAAAGATTTATGTTTGTTTCCTTGCTATGTGTAAATAGAGTATATATTTATTTTCTTTCTCTAACTATTAAATTAGATCTGCATTTCATGCATACATGTCACACATAATTCTATCCTGTGGTGGTCGCATATATAGATCCACATCAGTCTTCTGCTTGGACACAATCTGGCACTGGTCACCTAGTTAGAATGTCTAAAGAAATAGTAATGTCAGGTTTTGATCCTGACTCCTTCAAGGAACAGTTGAAAGCAAAGATAGCTGAACAAACCCAGAAAATTATGCTGGAAATGATGGGGCCAGCTTGATAAAAACAACTAGCACCTCAACCACCACCATTTGACCTAGATGCTGAAACCTCTACAAGACAAAAAAAAATAGGATGACTAAGAAACTTTATTGGTAGAACCTATGGCCTTGCAAAATGTAAGTATTTTTTAGAATATAAAATAGTCTAATTGGGCTAAGAACATGACCAAGGCCATGGCTCAAGTCCAAATGATGATGAAGGAGAAAGGAATCGATGCTTCAATGGATTATGCTGACCTCGACCTAGATGAAGATGATAATCCTCTTCCCTAGAAGTTCAAGTTCCCTGACATAAAGAAGTATGCTGGAACTAATGATCCATACCTACACTTAAAATAGTATGTGACCTATATGAAGGCAATATAACTGACCAAGGCTCAAATAGTCAATCAATTCCCCATGTCATTGGAAGGTGCTTTGATCAGCTGGTACTACACCTTAAAATCACATGTGCCGAATGATTGGAAGGAACTATGTGTTGCATTTATGAAGTAGTACGGTCTAAATGGTCAGATGGAGATGTCTCCAAGGGACTTGCAGTAGATTGGACAAAAGTTTAATGAGTCCTTCGATAACTACTTGACTAGATAAAGAGGAAAGCTAGCACAGATGAGACACAGGCCTGCTGAATCTGACCAATTGATGATAGCAAAAGAATGATATGTTCCATTACTTTCAAAGAAGCTGAGAGATCTCAAAATTAGAAATTTTGAGGAGTTATACCAATTTGGGATTCAGAAAGAGTTTGATTTAGCACAGGAGAAGAAATTCTTCGGTGGGAGGTCTGGGAGCAAAGAAGTGAGTGGATCAAGTAGTAGTGTGCAAATCAACACCGTTAGGCAACCTCGAATATTCTCTAACCTGGGTAGGCCACTTTCAAAAGTTTTAGAGAAACTGATGGAAAAGAATATGTTACAACCCTTACACCTGAAATAACCATTACCAAATGCCAACCCAAAACTCTACTGTAAATTTCATCAAGCCATTGGACATGACACTGATAATTATTCTCGATTGAAATATGAAATCCATGACTTAATTTATTTAGGCAAAAATCACTGACCCAGAATCCAGAAAACCAAACACCTAAAATATTCTTTTACCCAATTACAGAAATGTTCCACCACCAAATGCAGTTATTCTCATGATAAACACTGACTTTGTAGAAGAGCAAGTCTTAGACTCTTTTATTGATAATACGCCCCGCTCACTAAAATTTGAACTTGAAATACAAAACCTATAGCCTGTTGAACTGTCTATCAGTATGTTGGATATCTAGAGATCTGATGAAGAAGGGGGACAAATTGATATGTGGGACAGTGATAGAGAAAGAGAGACCCGATCAATCAGGAAGGTTGCTGAAAAGAAGAAAGAGAAGGATAAGGTTAGCCAAAAGCTGAGGTTAAAACTGAAGCCGAGAATAAGGAGGTTAAGAAGGGAGAACCAAAAAAAAAGAACCAAAGAAAGATGAGAGATCTATAGCTAGTGTTTGGGAATCGCTCATGGATTCTAAAACCCATCGGGTGGCACTAGTTCAGGCTTTGGATCAAAAGAAGATTCCCAAAGCTTATACTCATGAGCAAATGGTGGATTCTTTAATAAAAAGCCCTGAGGGGGCTATTGTTTTTTTTATAATAACTTGCCATTAGAAGGAATAGAGCACTACAAGGCCTTATTCATTAAGGCTGAGGTAAAAGGTGAGCTAAAATATAACGTAATAGTGGACAATGGCTCTGCTATTAACATATGCCCTTTTAAGATTCTGCCTAAGCTCGAACTTACTATGGCTGACCTAAAGCCATCTGATGTGATTATCAATGCATATGATGACACAAAGCGACCTATTGAGGGAACCTTTTAAGCTTTAGTAAAAAATGGGCCTATTGAAACCTAGGTAGATTTGTATGTGATCGACATCCCAATGACCTTTGCTATTCTACTAGGAAGGCCTTGGCTTCATCCTTTGGGAGGTGTACCATCTACTGTGCACCAAAAGATCAAATTTCCATACGAGGGAAAGGTGGTTACTATTTTAGCAGAAACTGAAGCTGCTGTTGTTGTTACTGCTCTAAAATTAACCCCCAAAGAGATTTCTATCAGCCTAAGCTTTGAGGTCTGTGCTAAATCATACTCTTTCCAAATAGTTTCGGTTCCTAAGAAGGATAGGAGAGTCAGGATTTGTGTAGATTACAGGGACTTGAATAAAGCCTACCTGAAAGATGATTTTTTCTTACCGCATATTAACACCTTAGTCGACAGCGTAACTTTCAGTGTGATGTACTCCTTTATGGATGGCTTCTCAGGGTACAACCAGATTATGATGGCAGTAATCAAAAAATTAAAGACGTCTTTCACAACTGAGTAGGGAATCTATTATTACTCAGTTATGCCATTTGGGTCAAAGAATGCAGGAGCTATTTATCAGAGGATGGCTACCACTTTGCTGCATGACATGATCCACAAAGAAATAGAAGTATACATGGATGATATGATGGTGAAGTCTCCAACCAGAGAAGGGAACTATAAGGCTATAGACAAGTACTTGGCAAGAGTTGAAAAGTATAACCTTGGCCTAAACTAGAAGAAATGTGTTTTTGGGGTAACCTCTAGGAAGCTGTTAGGACACATTGTTAGCCAGAAGGGAACAGAGTTGGATCCAAATAAAGTTAAAGATATTAGAGAGATGCCTCCACCGAAGAATGAGAAAGAAGTCAGAGGGTTTATCGGGTGATTCCAATACATTACTAGGTTCATAGCCAAGCTGACTACCATCTGTGAGCCAATTTTTAAACTATTGAGAAAGAATCAATCCATACTTTGGGATGATAGATGTCAAACAGCTTTTGAAACTATTAAGGGTTACTTGATGAATCCTCCCATATTACAACCACCAAGGCCAAGTAAACTTTTAATCTTTTATCTGGCAATTGAGAAAGAAGCCATAAGTACAATGTTAGCCTAGGAAGGTAAAGGAAAGGTTGAGCATGTAGTGTATTACCTAAGCAAGAAACTCTTACCCTATTAATCCAACTACAATCAAGTAGAGAAGACATGTTTGGCCATAATTTGGGCAACTAAGAAGCTCCAACACTATTTCAAATCCTACATATCAAGTAGTCTTTAAACACAACCACCTTAGGTATCTTCAACAAACTTTGTCACTTACAGGGTAATTAGCCAGATGGTTGTCTTGCTCACTACATTTGATATAGATTACGTGGCGAAGAATGTGGTGAAAGGAAGAGCGGTCACATACTTCTTAGCCTAGAGTTTGGTAGATGATGGCGAAGAATGGGAACTAGAATTTCCAGATAAGAATTTATAGGCAATAGAGATCCAAGGATGGAAAATGTACTTTGATGGGGCGGTCAATAATAAAGGAGTAATCATTGGTGTAATTCTGATCACACCAGAAGGAGCGATGATTATGATGGCAAAAAGGTTGGAATTTGAAGTAACTAATAACTAAGCTGAATATTAGGCCCACATCTTCAGGTTAGAAGCACTCCAGAATGTGAGGGCAGAAGAGGTTATAGTATATGGAGACTCTATGCTAGTAATAAGATAGATCTCCAACAAGTGGGAAGTAAGAGAAGATAAGTTGAGATTGTACTGGGATTACTCGACTACTATTCTGTTATCTTTCACTCAATACAAATTCGTGCATTTGCTTTGGGAGGAGAATCAAATGGCGGATGCTCTAGCCACTTTAGCTTCAATATAGGAAGGAGGAAAATAGGCAGGTAGAAGTCAAACTCTTCATCCTTATAAAGTCCCAAACTCCCTGTTATGAAGAAATAAGAATAATGTCGATCAACCCTATAGAGAAGCCCTGGTTCCATAATTTACAACAGTATTTGGAAACAGGACAGTTTCCTGAGGATGCTGATAGAAAAGAGAGGACGTCTTTGAGGATGTTGTCTTGACAATTCATTAGTCATAATGGGATGTTGTACAAGAGAATGTTGAATGGAGTACATATGAGATGTGTTGATAAGGGCGAGGCACGAAAAATTATAAAAGCAATTCATGAGGGTGTATGTGGACCACACATGAATTAAATGGTTTTGGCTAAGAAAATAACTCGTCAAGGGTATTTCTGGTTGACTATGGAAGCAGATTATGGGAAATATGTGAAGAAGTACCATGACTACCAAGTGTATAGAGATGTGAGCCATCTGCCTTCTATAGAACTTCAAGGCTTAACATCTCTATGGCCATTTACATTTTGGGGAATTTATATCATTGGAGAAATAAGGCCAAAGGCATCTAACGGTCATCATTATATTGTGGGAGTGATTGATTATTTCTTCAAGTGGTTTAAAGCCGAATCATTCATGACTATTAGGGAAAAACAAATGGCAAGGTTTATAGAAAAGAACATAATTTGTAGATATGGTTTGCCTCATCACATTATCATTGATAATGGTGTTCAGTTTAAAGTATAAACAACTACATTATTGAGGGAATACAAAATTGAGCATCATAAATCATCTCCATATAGACCACAGGTCAATGGTACAGTAGAGGCAGCAAATAAGAATGTGAAGAGGATCCTAGCCAAAATACTAGAAAACTATAAAGACTAGGCAAGCTATCTGCAATTTGCATTATGGGGATATAGAATCACTGCTAGAACATCGACTAGAGCTACTCCATATTCCTTGGTGTATGGATGTGAAATTGTATTACTAGTGGAGGTCAATATTCGATCATTGAGGGTTCTCGTGAAATCCAAAATCCCTGAGTATCAGTGGGTAGAGAGCCAATTGGCACAACTGATTTTATTAAATGAAACAAGAATGAAAGCCATGTATCACTCCCAGTTGTACCAGAAAAGGATAGCTCGGGCTTATAATAAGAAGATTAAGCCAAGCAAGATCAAAGAGGGTGACTTGTTGTTGAAGCTTACTAAGCCAATCATGAAAGATCAGCAGGGAAAGTTTAAGCTAAATTAGGAAGGTTCGTATATGGTAAAGAAGCTATTTTCCAAGGGTGTTGCTATCCTGTCCAATCTGGAAAGAAATGAATTCAGAGAGCCCATCAACCTGGACATGCTCAAAAAGTACTTTCTGTGAAGTCTCGCTAGGGAGAAAACCTCAAAAGAGCCTTCTAGGCAACAATAAGAGACAGATAAATAGTAAAATAAATAAAAGTCCTGCTAGATTGAAAACCTTAAAAGAGGCAGTCCGAAAAAAAATTAAGGACATGTAAAAAGAGAGAGAGTGGAAAAATAGTTAGTTAGAAAACTTGCAAAGGTAAGCCAATTAACGATGGGAGATATATTAGAAGCAAAATGTATAGTCACTTTGTGCTTAAATTAAATGGAATGGATTGCCTTAGTTATTGTTGAACATTGTATTAAATGCTTATTACAAACTAGTTAACTAAAAAGAAAATCCCATCCAACAAAAATAAAACAAAGATTAAACATCATAAACTAATTTTGCTTTCTTTTTTTTTTTTTTTGAACACTTTGAGCACTCAATGCCTGCAACTCCCTTGTCCTTTTATTTCTCATAAACTCATCCTTCTCTGTCTACTGTAACTGAATCCATGCCTCGTACTGATTATCAATAGACTGATCTCTATCGTAGTCAATGTACCTCTAAATGATTCTACATGGCCAAGTTGTAACCAAATTATCCATGAAGTTATGAGAGAGGGCCCAGCTCAAACTCATGTACTGGCCCCATAATCAATTATTTATGTCCATATTATCAACAAAGGCAAGTAGGATTGTAGAAGGTGGCAGAATGAAGACCAACTATGGGGACTCAATAGGTGGATCGATTGTAGTTGTTTGAGGCTTCTTTCAGTCATATTGGGAGGTTAGGATGCTGTTTAGAAAGGGGAAATGAAGAGTTATGGCGTAAGTGTATGAATTGGGGGTTTTATAGAAAAATTAGGGATTTAACAAGCTGCAAAGTGGAGCTACATAGGTGATAGCCTCTACCAACATGTGACGCTCTGCGGGCTGAGGCATTGCCTCTATAAAGAGGTAACTCATCTCCAACAGATAGGGGGCATTACATCTTTGCTTTTTTTATTCAGAGTATTAACTTTATAAATAAAATTTAACTATTAGAGAAGAGGATTGTCATGATCAAAAATTTCTAGATTGATTTAAATTTCAATTGAAATGAATGTAAGTTTTACAGTGTTCAAACAAAGCAAAATGTAAAAATCCAAAAGGGGGAGCAAGTTCAGAATAATAAATCAATAGTATTAAGCCAAGAAGAATGATCCTAGTCTAAGAGGCATCTGAGTCAGTCTCCTATGCAGCATCTATCACCTTGTCATCCCTATGATTGCCTCCTTCATCTGTAGGATCATCAGCGTCCTTACCTCCAGTATCTCCACTGCCATCCCTAAACTTATTGGTATGCTTCTCCTCCTCTCTATCACTGCCCTTATCATCATCAACCTGAAGGGCAGCGAGCTGACACTCAAGTGTAGTGATCCTAGCTTGGCTAATATCATCTCGATCCTATCAAAGTACAATGAGAGGTAAAGAATCATGAAAGCATGCATACATGTAGATATAGAGAATGATTGTTACCTTCCATTGTTGTGTCACTTACAACAGGAAATCTCACTAAGCCTCACTCACCTTGTACATATATTCTCTATGATCTCATGGTATCTACACAATTAATCAATTATCAGAACTAACCATATGTTAAGTCAATTTAAAGAATCAAATTTCAAGAGAAGAAGAGAACTCACATATGTAGAGGCCTCTAGAATGAATACTGGCTCTAAGATCGTATCCAATATCAGAAAATGGTGAGACAGATCAGCTGAGGGTAGCCAACATCAGGTCAGCAAGTTAGGAGGGGCAGCAAGCCTACCAGCCATCATCTATGAACCAAAACTGGAAGGCTCTCTATAAGGCAATGCTTCGACTAAAGTACCCTGGCCACTCTGTACAGTATGGGGACACTAAGGAGGTCTCTCCTATGCAGTAGGCCTGAGATGAGATGTCAGTCCCCTAATGGGTATTTGAGAATGAAAGATTAAGTCAAGAAGATGACATATACAAATAAAGATGTGAAATTATATGCTTACCAGAATCATATGCTTAACTCAGATGTGGATGCAGATAGAGGCACCCTTTGTATGAGATAAGCCCGCGCAAAGTCTAAATAGCGAGATTTCTTCCTTTGTAGTAATCATCTACATCATCTGCTTCAACAGCCTAATCCAGCTTATCCCCTTGTAGTAGATGTGTCTAGAAGATAGCCCAATAAGGAGAAAGAGGTGGTCATCTCACCCAAACACCTCGGTGCCAGCAATGTATCCGCTTACTAAGATACCAAACTCTGTAATCAAGTCCTTGGAGTAAGACCCTCTTCTTGGATAACGGTATCAAGCAAATCATGGACTGTGACCATCCATCCTTACGACCCCATAAGTTCAGACATAGCTATGAAAGGAAATTGGTAAGTGAGTGAATTTGATTGATTTATATGCTATTAATTATAGTTGTGTTTGTAGGTATTGTACCTCGTCATACGTCAAAGTGTTCAGCCGCTCACAATGAATGTGCACATGAGCAATAGGTCTCCTCTAAGCACGACTAGGGCCCCACCTGGCAATAACAGGAAAACGGACATCACTGATGCGAGATATCCTGGTTATCAACTCCAACTCTAGAGTCCAATCCTATAAAAGAGAAAGAATCATTAGCAGATAATGGTAATGGTATTCAAGATAGATTCAAAAGAAAGGAAAATACCAAAACAACATGCCAAAAATTGTTGAGTCATTTGGCTCCTCGTACAACCTCATCCATGCTCTTATACAAATAGGCTAGAGCACAGCTGCCCCAATCATATGAAGCCACAAGTCCAGTTCCCTCAAGAGCATCAGAAAGATCAAATCTATAGAGCTGGCAGTGTCTGCAAAAAAGGTAGTGCCCAATAGGTAAATCAGGAATGCCCTTACTACTTGGTCAATCTCGTGAGGAGTAGTAGCAGCCTCCACTCTAACGCGCTTGTAGTGACTCTTAATGGAGTCTATCTTCACTGTATGAGTTCCCTTCATGTCTGGGACCATGCCTAGCAGATGCTCGATCTAAGAGAGATGGTATAGTGTCATCCGATGCAGATTCATGTCAAGAGGGATAGAATCTCCTGCATAGGCAATGCCAGTGATAATTGCGAAAGAGACTAGCTTCAAAGTGAACTCGCCAAAAGAGAGATGGAACCTATGAGTGGTGTCAGACCATCTCTCCATCAGGGCATGTAGAGGCTGATAGTTGGTCTACCCCTGAGCATCTGGGAGGGGAAGAATTAAGTCTGAGAACCCGTTGTCATGAATGTAAGCCTTAATCTCCTCTAGGAGCCCATCATATCAAATACGAGCACCACTAAAATTCCCAACACCCTTGAGAGGGTGGGAATCGAGCTATAGGATAAAAAGGGAGTTGAATTATTAGTTTATATGAATAAAATTCAAAAATTATGTAGAGCACTACTAAACAAGTGACACCTCTACGAGAAGATATGATTGCCTCATCAAAGAGATGTCATCTCTTCATGTAGAGGCAACACATCTCAGGCATCGCATCTTCAAATCACCTTAACATGAAGAGGTGACTACCTCATCGAAGAGGTGATCGCCCTATCAAAGAGGCAATCGCCCAATCGCCCCATCAAAGAGGCGAAACCTCTTCGTGTAGGCAATCTAACACCAATTTTCAAGTTTTATCTATTTGTTTGATTTAATGAAATTTATTCTTGGTCAAAATGATAAATACACGTCAATGGACAATAACCCAATGTTACCCGATGTTATTTGTAGGAAAAAATTAAATAAATTAGGCACTAACCTCTCCAGTAGGCAATCTGTAATGTGAGATCGCACATCCACCAGAAGAGGAATCTCATCCTAATAGAGAGGCTGAAGTTGCGCAGAGGATGTACGGGAGGTGGTATAAGGTCCTACGCTGGGAGATCAGGAATCCGTGCGACGCCCATGATAGTAAAAGTTTGAAAAAGAAAAGAGAAGATTTAAAAGTTTGAAAGAAAGAGAAAGTTTAAAAGTGAAAAAGTAAAAAGTGAATATGAAAAGTGAAAAGGGTTTATATATATGAGAAAGAGGTGAAGAAATCTATTTAATGGAAAAATTGAAAGAATTAAAATTGACCTCTCGGGTTTGAATTCTCAAGGTTGACGGTGTGAATTTTAAGGAGTGACCTCTCGGACTTGAGCCCCGAGACTAACGGTCTAAGAATTCAAAATTCAACCTCTCAGGTTTCAATCCCCAAGGCTGATGGTCTAAGAGTTAAATTTGACCTCTCGGGTTTGAATTCTAAAGGCTGACGATACGAGTTTCAAAAAATTACCTCTCATATTTGAATTCCTAAGGCTGGCTGTGCAGAATCTGAAAAATCTACCTCTTGAGTGAATCTTTGAGGTTCAGTACACTCTTTTTACTATTGTTTATTGTTTTTGTGGTGCATGTTGTTTTTTTGAAAAATTGATTGTATAAATTCAATTTTTTTAAAAAACTAAGGGGGCAAACTGTGGACATCCTCAGTTTGATCGGCCCACAATGAAAGCCCGATGATGAGGTAGAATGAATTTTAAATGCAAGAGAAACCCACAACCTTCTTTAGGATGAACTCGAAAGCCCTAAATATCAAGCCTAAGCATAAAACACCTAGTTGAACCCAAAACATCAAAAACTAAGCCCAAAAGCCCGTTGGCCCAAAGGCCTAGCCCAGGTCTAGGCCGAAGAGGCAGTCACCTCATCGAAGAGGTGATGCCTCTATGACCAAAATGTCGGTGAGGTGATGCCTGTTCAAAGAGGCGCCGCCTCTTCACAGCCAACTTATGCAGCATTAAATACTATTTTTGGCAGCATTACACAATGAGGTGGACCCACATATCTCTAACCTGAAGATATGTGCAGGAAAGTAAGACTTTGAAGGCAAAAGCAGGGCCAAAAAAAAGGTGTGCACATGATTAGGAATGGAAAGTGGATGTCTTATCTTGGCTTAGGGATTGGGAAAAGGCAAAAAGGAGAGGCTTAAAGGAAGGTTCAACTGGTTTAGAGAGGAGGTTTTTTAGAGAGGTTGAGGAGTATAGAAGAGAGGACATTTTTGAGAAAAAAAAAGAGAAAAAAGAGAAAAAAAAAGAAGAAAAAAAGAGTTTTAGCCTAAAAGAGTTGGTTTTCTTAAGAAAGAAGAAGCAACTCTTGCATTCACAAGGATTTGAATCAACAAACTAGTCTCTGAGGGCTAACTTAGGAGCTTTAAACTTGTTTAAATTAGTAAGAGTTCTTATTTTCAAGCTTTGAGTTTTTGATTTACTAAAAAACACTTTTCTTCATTTTCTTGTTTGTTTTTTGTGTTTATAGTTCATTTGATGCTATGTTCATGGTATATTCATGTAAAATACTAAATATCAGTTGTAAATCTTCATTTATTTACATCTACTTTGGATTTACTTAAAATTTAAGGAACTTATAAGTTGTTGTTGTGTCTGTCAAAGAGGAAACGTCTCTTCAAAGAGACGTCGCCTCTTAAAGAGACGTTGCCCCTTTATGAAGATGTCGCCTCTATGCTTAGAGGCGACACCTCTTTGAAGAGGTGTCACCTCTTTGAAGAGGCGTCATCACTTCATCAAAGTTGCATTAAAATTGATTTTGATTCCTCGTGCTTATTTTGTATAGTTTGTGTCTTTTACGTACTTATTTTACATTGTATCTCATTCTTGCATGCAATTATCATAATGTTTGACCCAATCGAGTATTCATTTATATTTAATTATTTTGTATTTTATTTTATATAAAAATAACAAGTTGGATTTCTTTTGTAGGATTTTTATGTTCATGGAAGATTAACATTTTAAATCTTGTAGGAATTTCAGGGTGATTCTTAATCATCTAAATATTGATCCTCCAACTAGCTCTAATTTTTTTATATTTTATTGCTATCTTAATTGTATAATGGGTTGTAATCCTTAATCCCTTACATTTTCTTTGAATGTGTTTTTTTGTAAATTATTACTTGTGATTGATGTTAGGTTTATAAGCATGAAATGGACTAATGTGCAAATCAAAATTAAAAGTGTAAAATTTGGCAATTGATTGAAAATAATTACAATTTGCATGTCAATAAGGAAATAACTTAATAATTAAAGGTAATAAAATACAAAACACACACAGAAGCAAACCGCAAGGTTGGGTGGGCATTTCAAAAGCCCACGCCCAATTTTCGGACCCTTTCTCTGAGGACGGCTTCTGAAAATCTCCATGGAATCCAGTTAATGTACAATGTGTCCTGGGTTTTATTTGGGTAGCAATTCCGTCTCCAATTTAGGCTTCAAGCTTATTTTGTATTTCCTACTAGGCCTTGAGCCCACACAGTGTCGTGGTCGCCAAACACTTAGGCACGCACTAAACCCCGCTGCCTACAAACAATAAATTGAAAAAGAATTTGACACCATCAAAACTAGGTTAGAAATCTTGAAAAACAACTAAGAAACCTTCTTTGGTATTACACCAAACAACTCGTGGGCATATTTTAAATCTCCTCAATTTTTTTCACTACTTAAATCAAACTTAATCTAAAATTGATTAAAATGAGAAATTTATAACATTTCATAATAAATTTGAGAATGAAGAATTTAAGGCACTAGAAAAACTTTTCCAACAACAATAAATCTAGCCTACTGATTTGAAGATTGTAGCGATTTTCACTATATAATCGAGCCTAACTTCTCATCACCACTAGCCTACTAAAGAGTAGTATCAGTAAAGATGTCAATGAAAAATAATCCATTAATATACTAATTAAGACAATGTGGGACATACAAAATCTAAAAGTGCCACTAACTGTAGCAAAAAAGTATTAAGCAAACTCTAGAAGCATTTACTACTATGAGTCGACAACAATATAACTTATGATAGTTGGCCGGCGGAGTTTGCAATTGATTTATTTATCATCTTTGTTGATTATAAGCTTATGAACCCTTTGCCAATGAGGAATGTTTATTCTCATGTAGTTTATTTTAGCGGCAGTGAAAAAAGAATTGGGAATTGAGGATAAGGAAGAAAAATGCAAAAAAAAAAAAAAAGCAAAAGAGAGAGAGAACATATGAGTTGTTTGTCCAGTTGGCAAAATTTTTTCCATGTCACCAAGCATTTTAAATTTATGCACTTGTTTTCACAAATTCAAGTGTGAAAAGAGTCCCAAATAAAAGTTGAGATATATAGGAGGTTAAAATGAAAATTAGGGTGTGATATCGGTCAAAGTAGAAAAGTATAGGGGTGAAAGTATGCATTTGGCCAATGACAAAACTATAAGTTCAGGTGTCAAACTAATAAAAAGTGATAAGTATATGAAGTCATGATGTGTTATGCCAAAAAAATTATATCTATAACAAAATATATAAAATATATAACAAAAATATATCTATAACAAAAAATATACAACAAAATAAAAAATTATAACTAACTTAACTTTTCCGACATGAAGAGGCGGCAGCTGGCAGCAGTAGATGGCTGGTGGCGGCGTCTGATTGTGGAGGCTAGTGGCGGCCCTCTCCATCTTCTTCCCTCTTTTTCTCTATTCTCCTCTTCACACAAGCTGCAACAAATGCAGGAGAAGGAAAGAGGCGCGTTTTACCCAAAAATTCAATGACAAACAATGAATTTCATCTTTCCTGCCAGTACTCCATTTTATGATCGATATAAAAATTCATTGTAAATTAGTGAAACATAACAATCCGTCACCAATTTATGATGGATTATCCATCTCAAATTGATGCCTAATATCTTTGCGCCTAAAACCACCAAAACTTAGCAATGGTTTGGATATCCGTCTTTATTTTACAAATCTGTGGCAAATTTACGACAGATTTTTCATCGCTAATCTGTGACTGATGCTTTGCGCGTTACACCCACTAAAATTTAGCGATGATTTTAAGTCCATCATTTTTCTCCTGTAGCTAACTAATTAAGTATAAATTAATTTTATAATTAGGTTTTCAAATTTATTTTATATAGTCAAGTTCTAAAAATAAAGAAAAAAAAAATTCTACAGCTAATTCTATCCTTTAGATAAGGAAATATATGAAAGAAAAATTAAAATGAGACTAGCTTTTTTTTTTTTTTTAAGCGACAGAGTAGCTAGTTAAAATGCTGTTTCAAGGTGATTAAAGGCTTGAAATTCCACTTTCACCAGGCTTGGAAACCCAACCCAAGTTTCGAAGGGTTTGAATGAAAATTTAATTGGTAGGCCTTTCATTGTTTATGGTAACAAGGCCTCAAGATTTAGCTAACAAGAGGGCCTGCCTTATGACCAAAACGAAGCTACTCCCAAGTCCCATCATTTCAATAACCAAAATTACTTAGAGAATGCACTTTTTCAAGGTAGATTTTAATAAATTAAGCAATGTCAAATCTTTTTTGCTTAAGTTGGTATAAAGAAAAGTGTTAAGTTAAATAGCAACTACTATTATTATTATTATTTTTTGGTGTTCTAACCAGGCATTTTGCAAACTATGGTTTCCTCTTAAAGATGGTAGGGATTTGGGGTTCAATTTTTCTCAGTGCTAGTTCAAAATAAAAATTACATCCAATTGAGCTAAAAGAAAAGTATCCTTATGTTTGTATTCTCAATTGGCTAATAAGCCCAATAGTTTTACAGGTGATTTACCATAGTACACCAACAGCTTGAGATTTGAAATTATTTACTCCACTAGAGTGTTTTTATGCATTTATATTACCCAGCCTATAACCACCAAATCTAACTTATAAACATTTTCATCAATAAGCATATGGCTTAGTGGATAAGTCCCAGTGTTCCATTTTCAAAAAAGTTCAACTAGAATCACTCAATTATTTTGGTTCAATGAAGGTTCAATCAGCCGTGTGAATCATTT
The DNA here is from genome assembly GCA_949671775.1 of Mallotus repandus. NCBI lineage: Eukaryota > Viridiplantae > Streptophyta > Magnoliopsida > Malpighiales > Euphorbiaceae > Mallotus > Mallotus repandus. The sequence continues at coordinate 7,209 of CATIWM010013170.1, read as the reverse complement.
CCTTATCATTAGTTACAAGAGGTGATAAATTTTTGATAATGGACTCCAACTTAAAATCTTTATCATTTTTAAAAGTACTATTTGGAGTAAAACCACCATTTTAAGGTTAAGAGTGGAACAGAATTTAATTCAAGATTTGAAACACAATTATCCTTTTAAGTTTTTTTAAGCTCAATTGATCTATAGATGACTCCAGAAGCAGCTAAAAGTTATTAATTTTTTTGTTTTGTTGTTGGTTTTTTTTTTCTTTTTTTTCAAATTTTTTTGAAGTTTTGGCATCCAAGATCTAAAGCACATTGGAGTGGGATATTTACATGAATATGTTGCAGTGAATTGTCTATGCAATCCCATATCTTAAATCCCACATATCTCATCTCCATCCCATCCAAAGAAGAGTCTGGGGGTGGTGTGCATGGTTTCAAAATATGGGCATGGAAGGTGACAAAGACCCTACATATACACACATACAATGCTAACACCAACTGAAACAAGGAAAATAAAAGAAGAGAGAAAAGGGTAGGTCCACATTACAGAAACAAAGGCTCTTTAACGCATATATGTAGGTAGCCAGTAAGCAAGGGCAAAAGGGGTCCTAATAACTATAGTAGTAAATTAAGATAAAAGAAAATATATACAAATACATGTTACACGAAGAAGAAGATAAAAAGTTTTGATATATAAAAACACAGAAAAGAACAGACCCTTCCCCCCCGCTTTAAATGCGGGGCAGACAAGAGGGTCAGCGACTTTCGTGTAGGACAATGTCAGCCTCTTCCTCTATCTCATACCTTCAGGCCCCTTAACAAGCGCATGATGTGAAAGCTCAGTCTCCATGTACACAAAACCCACAATTCTCTGTTTTCATTTTTTTCTTTATTTATTTTTCTGTTCCTTTAATTCTTTCTTTAATTAATGTGAATATGCCACGCTTCTCTTTACAATTATTTTTCTTTCAAAACCAAATTTGACTGCCTTGGACAAGTAAAAGCTGTAAAGAAAACAAAACCCATTATTTTTTTTTATTTCTTTTTTTAATTAATAAAGAGTCCCCACAACTTAAATATTGATGGATATTTTTTTCCTTTCAAAATCAAATAAAAGTTTATTTCATAAATCAGTATGGTTGTATTTGGATCTTACATATACTCTTGTAAAAAAGTGATTATTAGACTACTTCCTTATTACTTATTTCTTTATTTTTATATATTTTTATGAGAAATTTTTATTTTCACTTTCCAATAATTGAATATGTGTCAAATATTCTAAATTATTTTAGATTAGAGTAATAAAAATATAACGAATATATTATATGTTATAATTTTAATTATTAATTATAATACTGTAGAAGTATTTAAGAATTTTTTTATTAGTATAGTAGTAGTGGTAGTAGTTGTGGGAGGAAGTGAAGAAGGTGTGTAAGAAAATTAACTATCACTATATATATATATATATGCATGGAATGCACATTTCCACATGCACATTATCATATAGTCATCATAGCCTCATGATAGCTTCTTTTGTCTCACTTTTGTTTTTCTTTGTCAGCAAAGAAGATGGGAAAAGTGAGAAAAAAGAGAAGAAAAAGAAAAGGGCTTTGAGATTTGAGACTACTGGAGAGACTCCTTCCAAAATAAAATAAAGAAAAAAAGAAAAATAATAAAGGAAGAAAAAGTTCTTTTTTTACTACTCTACTTTGCTCACTGATAAAGTGCTACTACTACTATACATTACATTCCCACTTTTTTTTTCCTCTAAAAAAATATTTATTTATATTTTTTTTATGAGAAGAAAAAATAAACTGAAATTATTCATCAATCATAAGTAATCGATTACAAAATCATTTCCTCACCTCTCACATCAGACCATCTTTTCTGTTCTGCCAGAAAAGTTCTGTATCCTTCTGCTCCCTTTGCATTTATGACCGTCTTTTCGAAGAATGGGCCACGCAGCTGGCTAGCTCTTAGCTAGGTTTACTACACCCACACCCACCTACGCCCCCACACAATACAACACAACTCTCTCTCCACCTTAACAAATTCATATTCATATGTCAACTTCAAAAGCGTACAACTTTGTTCTCAGTGTCAATGTATAATAATAATAATATGACCATCTTTAATTACCCCATTTAGTTGAATTGACTGTATTTTTGTTATCATCACTGCTTGCACCATGAAAACCCTCTTTGCTTCTTCTTCCTTGCTTGATGATTATCCTTGAGCACACATGTGACCGATTTGAATTTCGAGACAGAATTAATATATAACAAAGCAAGCCCACCATCTCAATTCTCTTTTATCTCTAAAAAATTTAGAAAATGCAAATGAGGTTTCTGTTACACTATAAAACACTTCTTGCTCTAGCATAAATTCATATTTAATCAATCATTTGAGCTTTTTATCAAACTGGAGAATTTTTGTTTTACAGAATGATGAGAAATTAAGATAATTTTAGTTGTGATAATTACAGTAAAAGAATTATTGAAGGATATAATGAAATGGGGAGGTGAGGTGTACGCGAGAGAATTAGGAAGGAGAGAGAGATATACAGATGAAAAAGAAAAGAAAAAAAAAAGAAAAAAAAAAGAAATTTGTTGTTGGTAGTTGGGTTTTGTATGTAGTGTCGGTATAAGGGGTGGATCACTATACATTCTTCGGTGTGGTGGTCTTTCACCTTCAATATATTCGCTTGTCAAAGGATATGAAATATACTGGAGCCCAGCTATAGGTGGCTATGTACACCTTCATTCTTTAAATTCTTCAAAAATAAAAATAAAAGTCTTCTGCTTTGACATCCCTCTCTCTAATAAATGAGTTAACTATTGCCAACAATCCAACCTCTTATCTTATTGGAACTTGTTCATTGAATCTTTAACTTGGAGGACGTAGGATAGGCCAATTAGGCCAAGACTTGTGCACATTTTTTTTTTCTAAAGCTACATTCTGAGTTCTATGCCATTCAGTCTCTTGAATGCAGTCTTCTTTCATTTCTTTCTTTTTCTTTTTTTGACAATTATTTCAGTTAATTTTTTATTTTGACCAAATACCCTTTTCTATTGGATGATTTCGTCTAGAATATTGGTATGTATATGAATGATTAAAATGCACAAACAACATTTACAAATGAATTAGAATAGACAACGAAAAAATTCGTGATATAAATTATAGCATATCGAATCAAATTGAATTGATGTATATTAATTATGATTAACGTGTGAATTCAAAATGTTCAAATTCAAAATATTCAATTACATATATGATGCCTGTTATATGTGGTCCTTACTCTACACTATATATATACAATTCCTATACATATATATTTGTATAAACATGTGCGATGTTTCTATACTTATACAGTAAAGGATCAAACATTCGTTGGCATGAAGATGACTAAACAATAGGTATAATATCAAATATTGGTTAAAGCATTGGCTTTATATGCCATATCTTCAGTCTCATCATCTATAGAGAGTTGTATGTATATATCTTTCACCTTTATCTAATAGGTTTCCTTTGTGTTTTTCCTTTTACCTTTCTTTTGAAGGCAGACGTTTAGACATGCCAAATACATATGAAAAAAGACCATACCATCTGAATTTGGTAGTGTTTTTGATTGAAATGACTTGACATGAAAGAAAAGTTAACGTGTATGATCATCCATAAGACTAGGAAATTTCTGGATTAATGTAACTTCATGTAGATTAATAATTGGTTCTTCATTGTGAAATGATAATGTGTAATTTTGGATAAACTTTCATATATGATGCTACATATACTATCTAGGATTATATAATTCACATTACTGCAAGGTTCAATGAGTACCGCTTGAGAAAAAAATTGCAATATTTGAAATTATTTTGTGTTTATCTTGCTCATTAATTTGAATCGATTAGTAAATTTTTCCATACAAATCCTAACTTGCCAAAAAAAATATGAAATATTTACCAATTTCAAGTGTATTAGATTCAATAATTAAAATACACACATACATGTAAAATTTTATTTTATTTATAAAGTGTAAAACACTCAAAATAATTGTCACAAACTTAACGATTTAGAGTAATAATTTGAATAAATACAAGAATTTCCAAAAAAAAAAAATTATCTTGTAAATGAAATGATTAATTAACAATGAAATTTAATGATTAATATTTCGTACATGTGTGAGAATATATCTATTGAACTAGATTTTAATTGCATTTTGTTAATGTTAAAAGAAAATTCTTTTTTTTTTTGAGCTAATACAAATGGTTAATTCCCAACACCACAAGGAAGAGAGAGGAGGGATGGGGGGTTCGAACTCTGCTTTTCTCAAATTGGGTGTCTACTGATTGCCTGTTACAATATGACACTTCTTAGGACTATGGGGGCACTTGATATTATCCTAACTCAATGAATGTGTTTGTGTGGGCTTTGGCTTAGTTTTATGTTATCACCTTTAATTTAGCATATAATACCACTGTTGGAAATGCAAAGAAAAAGGAAGTAACAGCGTAAAGATATGAAAGAACCAATTTTATTTGGTTTCTTCACTATACATGATCAATGGAAATAGATGTGCTAGCTACCAATGAAGAAGAGGTTTTGACAATGACTCCAATCTTTTAGTTAATTGAAAGAAGCTGGAGATGAATATCAGTTGTAAAAACTTATTATCAACTTTAGAATCAAGCTATAGCCCAAGGTTTAGGCTACTTGAACTCTGTAGGATCTCTTAATTCATGTATATCATGAGTTGGGCGGCTTTACTTCAATTAATATGAAAAATACCTTTAATAAGACCTCTTATTGAATCGATTTTTTCTTATAATCATGAGTTACTGTATCTAGCTGGTATAATGGTGAAATGTAAAATAAAATAAAATTAATTTAGAAAAATTTCTTAAAATGTAAAATTTGAACTTAAAGAAAATGATTATTTTACCAACTATTGGGATTAGATGGTAAGACGTTGTTCTCACTTAAGTTATGTCTCAAGCTTAAATTTTAGTGTATATAATTGTGTTAAATTAGTTGTTAAAAAACATTTGTTACCTTTATGATCTTATTTGAATCAAACTTAATTAGAATTTAGTTGATTTTAAATACAGGTGATTTAAAAAAAAAACTATTTTTTTTTGTATAGCCAATAAGTGAGAGTCTTCTTACCAAAACTTTATTAGTATTGAAGAAGGACTCTAAATTACTATACTAATAAAGTGTTGGTAAGAAAACTCTCACTTATTGGTATGATTTAAGTGTTCAAATCCACTCCTACCTCTCTCTCTCTCCATTTTCTGTAATAGAATTAAAAAAATTAAAAAATTCTTAATAATAAAAATGAAATGAGATTGTTAGTTTAAGGGAAAAAAATTTGAATACTTTAAAAAAACTTGGTATGTGTCTGGAGAAATTAAAAGAATTTTACCTTCTTTAATTAGATTGATCGGAATTAAATTTTGAAAAATGAAGCAACTGTATAAAGATATGAAAAAATTCAATTTTAATTGGTTTCATCACTATACATGATCAATGGAAATAGATGTGCTATCTACCAATAAATAAAAAATTTTGAAAATGACTCCAATCTTTCAGTCGAAAGAAGTAGTAGAGTATCAGTTGTAGAAACTGAAGCTTTTTTTTTTCTGGTAAAATTATACTGTATATTATTGTTTGACTAAATATTTTTTGAAAATTACAGTTACTTTTCACTTTTAAGGTATGAGACTGGACATGAAGACAGTAAAAGTATTTAATTTTTTTAATTAAATTTATCGGTCTCAAACATTATTAAAATTTATATGATCATCAATACTAAAAAGATAAATTGTATAATAATAACAATAATAATAATTTTTTTTTTTTTGGCTACCCTGGAAGGACAAAATTGACACCTAGCAAAGGTATTTTGACTTTGAGAGTCACATGTCATTCCTTTTACCTGCATCTTTAAACTCATGAATGAAAGGGAAATTATATATAGCAAACATGGCCTCGACTTTCGTGCATTATTATATCATATCTTATCATATACTATGCGTATGGGCAACATCAAAAACAGCCAAAACTAAATTACAGGAATATATATATATATATATACACAAAAAAGAAATTCTTGTGTGTAACATTAACTCTAGAATCATTGTTAATTTACAAAGATTAGCAATGCAATAAGAAAAAAAATCACATGAAATTAGGCAACGATTATATTGACGATTTTAAGTGTACTTAAACAATAAAAGGAAATATAGTATTAAAATTAATTATAAATTTCTTAAAACATAATCAAATTATAACTCATTTACAGTTTATCAATACTTAAATCATATTAATCTATTATGCAGTTCATTAATATTTAGATCACATAATATTTTTATTAATAAAAAAAATCAACTTCAACGGATCCAAATGGAAAAGTTTGAATTCTTTTAAGCAATTTTTTTTTTAGAATTTTATATATAGAAAAAAATGGTATTGAAAAAACTTTTTCTCCCTCGTAAATCAACCCAATTTGAACTCCGAAATAGTTGAAACTCTTATACCTATTAAAGACCGGAGATATCAAATGAAAATATATATATATATTTAAAAATCTTAATAAATGTGTGTTAATATGTAAATTGGTCCAAACATATATTTAAAAATTGAAAAAAAATAGCAGGTGAAAGCAATGGTCATATTGTCACGGGTTATACAGAGTGAGATATGAAATGTACCGTTGCCTGCTGCTGCTGCTGCTGCATATATATAAACATATATCTGCTATTTTCTGATATATCCTTTCCAAATCTGTCTCAAAGGAGACGCTTCAATTCTGCTAATTCCTCTATGGTCCATATGGAAATAAACAGTCTATGCCTGCCAACACAATCAACTACCTATATATCCTCCACCCATACTTCACTCTTCAATTGTACATTGTATGGCCTGATCTGGTTCTACCTTTTGTTTCTACCCAGTTTCAAATATAAAAATATGCACCAAATTTTTTTAAGTATTTTATCAAAGGGTGAATTAACATCAAGTGTGACATTTGAATTTTAATTTGAACTTCTAAATATAGATACGAGTTCATGATATGTTAGAAAATCGCTTGCAGTTGCTTTTTTCTTCTTTAATGTAATATTATTTTACAAATTCATGATGGCTCTTGCCAACCAAAATCTTTTTAGTTCTACCAACTAATAATTTTTGATACAAAAATAAGCAATATTATTTTATTAATATATAT
>CATIWM010013150.1:0-43553 GCA_949671775.1 Mallotus repandus | reverse complement strand
AAAAAAAAAGAAAATAAATAAAACTTAAAATTGTAAAAAAATAAAAATTTAGGAGAAGAAGAGAATATGCAAAATATATTAAAAATGCAATTTTAATGGAAATGATTACCTTTCTTATGTGCTTTGACTAGGAAGAGTTTCGATTTAAAACTTTTAGTCTAAAATCCAAAAAAAAAAATGAAATTTGAGGCTCGAGTGTTTAAAGAAACAGTTTCCACAAGTCCTTCACCCCTAAACAAAGGTGTTTGAGGCTTAAAATCAATAATTTTTTAATACATTTGGCTTGATAATGGTAAAAATCAGTGCTAAAATTCATCTAGAAATATTATAAAATCTAAATAATGCTAAAAGCCCCTGAAAATCAAGAAATATTAAATTTATAGAAAAATCGAACCTACATGAAAATCCACGCGTGTGGTTTCCATTACCTACACGCATGGATTGATGCCCCACGTATATTCATTACTCCCACTATATTTTTGAGTTATTTTTCATATATTTTAAGTACAGGGGGGTCTTTTGGAACCGGTTAGATAAGGTTTTTAAGGTTCCTGGGGTTTTTCGGGCATTTAGATTTGATTCAGGCTCCGAACAAGTGAACTAAACTTTGAGAACTTCAGTTCAACTTCTTAAGGCCCTGATTCAAGGTTTTCATATCTTTATTTTGCACTTAAGTTCCAATTTTTAAAATAGAACCCTTATTTCGACATTTTAGAAAATGATTTGGCCTTTTGAGCTTCTAGTTTAAGGAATCAAACTTCTTGTTCAAGGTTTAGGTGCTCGGTTTAATGATTCGAATACCTAGTTTAGGGTTTATAAGTTACGACTCTAAATGCACGTTGCAGATAGCCTTTTTTAAGGTTATCCTCTATCTTGTCAATAGAAGACTTTCATTATTGGACTACTTTGGAGGACTATTGAAAAATTGGGTGTTAACAATATCATAAAATAATATCAAAATATACCCATGATGCCTCAGGAAATTTCACCTAAATTTCATAATACTTCATAGTAACAAATGGCAAAAGCAAATCTCAATTCCAAAAGTTATCACCATCATCACAAAGCATAAAATCTCAAACCACAAAAATATAAAATAATAAATTGATGTTTGAAGAACATCAAGCATAAAGCCAAGGTATCATCATCATCAATTCTACAAAATTTCAGGCCATAGAAGCACAAGACAACAAATGTTTAAAAAACCTCAAAACAGAAGCTCAAACTTAAGGCATCAATATGTCTCAAACAAACGCACAAACATCTCATAAATTTTTTAGCAAAAATCAATGAACTTTACCTCATATTTTGTATTTTCTAAAATAGGTTTTGGTTGGGACAAGTTGGGCCTAAGGATTTGAGGATGCTAAGGTGATCTCTGGGACTACTCAAGATGTTGTGTTGCCTTGGGGCATGACACAAGCGGCCTGCTCACAAGCAACTCATGATGGGGAAGTTTGGGCGTCTTGATCCTAATGTGTGCGGGGGAAGCTGGGTGAGATAGTGATGGCTAAAGGAGCAACATCTTCGACGACATGTGGAAAGGCTGGGTCGCTTCCTTTAGTGGTAGATGGGTCGGCATCGACAGGATGAGAAGGATGACAGAGATGGTGACTAACAAAAAAAGGAAAAAAGAGATAAGATGATGTACTAATTTGTAAGAAAAAATTGGGACTTTTGTTTACCTTGAGTTTTTGATATCTTGAGGAAATTAGAAAGAATGATACGACTCTTGTAATTTTTGAAGAATTTATGCTTTAGGTAATCAAATTGGTTAAAAAACTTGAGGGTAGAAAGAAACTTTATGAACTTAAGAAATGGTGATTAAAAAAAGTAGTAGTAGAATACGTAGAAGATGCTATAAATATTGAAATCTTGAGAAGATGATGAAAATTAATATGGATGTTGTGATTTTTGTAGAAAGTAAATGATGGGTTAGTGATTTTATTAAGGAATTTGAATTTTGATGAAGAATTGGTGAGTTATTTTGAAGAAGAAATATGAGTGTTTTAATTTTTTTTTAAAAATCAACACCTACTTTAGGAAGAAGATACCATAGGATGTTGAAATCTTGAAGAGATTGGAATGAATTTTTCATTTTTGAAGAAGCAAAGCTATAGGCAAAGTGAATTTCTTGATTAATTGAAATTTAGAAGTAGGTTTAGTGGGCAATTTAAAGGAGAAGATGATATGGGTACTTGATATTTTGAAAAATTTGAAAAAATTAATGTGGGTCTTTAGATTTTGAAGAGACAAGGTTATGGGTAAGAAAATTTGTGGAGGAATTAAAGTTTGGAGATGAACTTCATGAGCAATTTTGAAAGAGAATGAGAGGAATTTTTGTGTAAAGAAATGGGTATTTTGAATTTTTTTTAAAAGAAAAATATGGGAAATAAGGAAGAGCTTGCTTTATGGATATATATCATATCCATAAAATTAGTTATGGTTTGGCCCAAACTAATTGTATGTGGGGACATAATTTCTGCCCAAATCTGAATTTTTGTTGGCCCATAATTATTTTTAAAGTCCGGTCAGTGGACAGTCTTGAGGAAGAAGTAAATTGAATCTTCTAGAAATTAAAACTTCTAGAATTCACATTACTAGAATTGGAGTTAAGGAGCTGAAAGATGTAGAGGAAAGAAGACACTTGAAACTTCTAAATTTTGCTGAGGAATTAAAGAGTTAGGGAAGAAGTAACTTGCAAGAAACAAAATTAATTATAAGATGAAAACTAATGGAGAAATATGTGTATAAAAGTAAGAAAAAACATCAGATAGAGGGGAGTAACTCAACATCCAATAATCAACACTCATCATCAACAACAACAGACATCTATCAATACACAACAATTTCAATATTTTTAATTTCAATAGCTCATAGTTTACAGCTTTCCTATTTAGTTTAATCAAGCTTATAAGCACTTTCCTATTATAAGATTTCCAACTTTTCAATATAGTTAAATCATGCAAATTTTCCCTTTCACATTGCACTGTTAAATTTACAAAAATTATTATAGAAATTTAAGAAAATTATGGTAAAGGGGTTTGAGGATAATCCTCTAGCATACTCGTATATTGAACCGAACCTAATTCGCCAAAAAAAAAAATTACAGTAACAAAGCCCAATCATGTAGAAAGGTGATAAAACTTTTAGGTCAATTGATATTTGTCCCCTCTATTTTATTATATTGCATTACTTGTTCTCTCATATTTTAAAAAAATTATTTATTTATAAATTCTATAATAATATAATATTATCCATTTTATTAGCATTTTCGTTAATTTATATAAAATAACAATCATATACTTGAATAAAATATAAAATATCTAGAAACAATTAATATTATTCCCTCTATTTTACCATAATTTACTGCTTATCTTCTGAAATCTAAAACTTATATTGTTATTCTTTTTTGCCTTCTCGCACTTTTAATCTTGTTTTCTTTTAATTTTTATTAAACTCATTGTCAAATAACTATAAATAACTAAAATAATCTCTAATTTAAAACAGTTTAATCATGAAGTAAAAAAGAATAATTTGAAATAATTCAATTTAAAAACTAACAATTTCAATTAACAATTTAAGTAAAAGTAGATTTTAAAGTTAAAAAATAATTTACTTGATTAAATTTTTAAGTTAACATTTAAAAAGAAATTCTAAAATTAAAAATAAATAATTAATAAATAATTAAACTTTTGAATGGATTGAAGTTAACATTAGCTCCTTTTATTTTAGGGATAAATACAAAAAAAAAAAATTTGTAATTAGATGCATTTTTATTTAAAGATTTGTGGTATTTTTTATGACATTTAAAGGTATATGGTTTTATTTTCTAACACTTTAATACTCTATCAACTAATATCATTATTATTTTATGATAAAATTTAAATAAAAATACTTTTTAAGAATATTTTACATGTGAATTACCTTTAATATAACTATTTAGATACTTTTAAAAATATCATAAATTTATTTTTATTAATTTTAAATTTATTTCAGTTAATTAAATGTTATATTATTTAATAAATAATTTTTTAATATCATATATTTTAATAATTTTACTGAATAAGATAATAAAATACAAATAAAATCAAACTATATACTCTTAAATATTAAAAAAAAACTAAAGTCTTTAAATAAAAAAATTTAACGATCCCCTTTACTTTATAAAAGACTATAAGTATTATTTTGCGGTTAATGAATATCAGCTTTTATCGTAAATTCTGACAAAAAATTATATAATAAAAAATAGTAAAATTTCGAAACATTAGAAAACAAATAATATAATATAGGCAAACAATAATTACCTTTCAAATCAAAGGTTATTTCGACAAGAAAAAATTATAAATTTACTGTCTCAACTTTTGTAATTTTCTATTTGAGTGTTTAAATTTTTTTTATAATTAAATGTCTGAACTTTAAAAAAGTATATAAATATAGTATTTTTAGCTTATTTAATGTTGATTGGGTGTTCAATCAGATCAAACGAGATCTACTTTTATCCTAGTCATTAACCATATCATTTGCTACAAATGTTGCATTATTTAAAGGATAAAATTACTCTTATTCAATCACCCTCAATATCTACAGCAGAAGTTAATGTTGAGGTTATTTTTGTCAATTTATAATCTTTAATAAGATTAGTTTTGTCCTTTAAATAATGCAATACACGTGGCACATGATATGACTAATAACTGGAATAAAAGTGAGTCATATTTGATATGATTTAACACCCAATCAACATTAAATCTGCTGAAGACACTATATTGGTATGCTTTTCTAAAGTTCAGACATTTGATTGCAAAAAAAAAAAAAAGTTCAAACTCTCAAATAGAAAAATCACAAAAGTTGAGACACCAAATTTATAATTACTCCTTTTGATATAGGTTAGTTACAATTTGCCCACTCTATATAATCATGTTATACTATTTGGCCTTTTATATTTAAAAATTATGTACTTCATCCATTAATTTTCAATATTATACTTCATATATATATATATATATAGTGGATGTTATTCCGTAAGTGCACGGAATCGTACAAGCAGTAATAAAATATATAATTCCCATGGAGATTGATGTCAATTATTGAACTTCTCTTAATATACTGCTTGTCTAGACCAACAAAAATTTCAATGATAAAAAAATAAATTAAATCTAAAACAATAAGAATTTTGTCACAAAATCTATATAATTAAAGGCATTAGGATTTTATTTCCCTCGGCTCAATTTATCTAAAAGTGGTGTTAACTTTCTACCAATGATGAATATTATTTCAATTTTGAAGCATCTTAAGAATTGTAATGTCTCTCTCAAGTACTCTCACAATTAGCCAATTATGATAATTACTTGATTCCCTAGTTCTCACTAGCACTATTAAAATAGCACAACTAATTAATTAAAGTAATCCCCCCCCCCCCCCCCCCCCCCTCTCAAGTCGATGGTGAGTGAGGAATTAAATGTAGCTTAAAGCATAAATGTTGGAAAGGCCGAACTCCTAACGGCTTGGTGAAAATATCCCAATTTGATCCTTGGAGGAGACAAGTCAATGGTGAGTGAGGAATTAAATGTAGCTTAAAGCATAAATGTTGGAAAGGCCAAACTCCTAACGGCTTGGTGAAAATATCCCAATTTGATCATTGGAGGAGATGTAACCAATTTGAATAAGACCCTGTGCCGCTTGCTCATTTACAAAATGAAAGTCGAGTTCTATGTGCTGGGTACGAGCATGAAAGAAGGGATTGGATGACATGTAAATAGCTCTAATGTTATCATACCACAAAGTAGGTTTGCTTGGACAAGAAATTCCAATTTTGGAAAATAGAGACCAAATCCATATTAATTCAGCAGTTGCATTTGCAAGGGCTTTATACTCACTCTCTGTTGATGATCGAGCAACTGTGACTTGCTTCTTGGCACTCAAGAGTTAAGGAATTGCCAAGATAAATTCTATAACCACTAGTAGACCGCCTTGTGTACAGACACCCGCCCCAATCACTATATGAAAAACATTGGAGGGATAGCTTATTATTAGCTGCAAAGTAAAGAGAATGATGGATAGTATGTTTGAGATGCCATATGAGATGTTTGACAGTTGCCCAATGTGCATTGGTGGGGAAGTGCATGAATTGACATAGCCAATTCACAGCAAAGGCAATGTCTAGCTGGGTGAAAGTGGGATACTGGAGTGCTCCTACAACATGGCGGTAAAGGTGGGCTATTCAAGTGGTTTCTCGATATGCTCTGATAATTTTGGAGTTGTTGCCATCAGTGTGAGACAACCCTTGGCATCCTGCAGACCAATTTTGACAAGAAAATCTTATAAATATTTTTGTTGATGGATAAAGACACCGGTTGAGGAGGGAGTGACTTAGTGTAATAACCCGAATTTTTGGTTATTAATATTATTATTTTATTATTATTATTATTAATATTGTTATTCTATTTATTCTTATTATTATTATTATATATATATATTTAAGTAAAAAAAAAAGGAACCATGGGTAGTGGACACGTGGGTTTTCTTTCTTTTTATAAAGGAAGATTTTGGTATGCGTGAAGGAAGAAGAAATGCAACAGCGGGAAATGGAGTTTTGGGGTGGCAAATTACCTTTTTGATACCTATATTTTTCTTTTCCTCCGTTCAACCCCCAAACGACCTCCGATCAACCTCAAATTTGAACTGTAGACTTGTATCATCTTCCTCTTCATTCTGGTAGTGTTCATTTTGTAAGAAGTGGCTCGAAAGTGTAGAATTTGTGTTTTTTAGTCAGCTTTCTACCTCTATTTTGCACTATTCTGACCGGTTGAAACTAAATGATTGGTTCCTTTGAGTTCCTCACATTTTCAAGAGTCCGTAGACGCCTACCACTCGTACGATCTACACCTAAAGAATATTTTGTGAATATTTTTAGGTAATTTTGGTTTAATTTAAATTTCATTGTTCAGCACATATGTTGGGTTATTTTGAGACTATTTTTGTGTTCTACTAATTATTAGAAAAATTTTGTTATAATTTGTTTGTTGGATGTTATGTTTTTCCGGTGAGGATACAGCGGGTCCCACCCGAAAATACAGTGAAATTGGGATTAGTCCAGAAAATTATGGAATTATTTTTATAAAATAGAATAAATTATGTCGATCAATTTCTATAATTGGATTGAATTCCAATTCCTTACAGATTTTGAAAAATAAATCTTGAAAAATTTGCGGTGGAAATTAATTAATTTCCATTTATATTAGTTAAATCGTCGGAGATAAATTTCTTTAGCCTCAAACGTCATATTTAGGATATTTTTAAGTCCATTTTATAAATTCCTTGGTTTTTGTAATTTTTCGGAATTTTGAAATTTTTTTATGAATTTTAATTGTTATACATAAGCATGTTTTAAATAAATATTATTTATTTTAGAGAGTTCCGGAGCAGGAGCCGTGGCATTTGGGTAGTCGAGAACGCATTGACTAGCACACTCAATCTGTGAGTTAATTTTATAAAATGTTTGTTGACATTACATAAATAAGAATTTTCATAAGAAAGAATTAATTATGAATATGAATATTACTATGAGCATGATTTATTGATTATGTTGTCGCGAAGGATTTTGAGAAGCTGCTTTAGTTGATTTTATTTTATTTTATTTTATTTTAATTATTTATAAATGAGGATTCTTATGCAATAAATATAAGGTTAAAGTTGAATATATGAATTTATTTATGATTATGAATTTTATCGCATTTGTAATTTATTTATTTTAATATTGTTAAACATTTGGAGGATATGCTTTGCATTTTTATTTTATTTTATGTTATTTTGATGTTGATAAGTATGTTTTGGAAAATTGGTAGAACATGCTACCTGGTGGGTGGCACCAGGACTCTGCGCACCAATGTGAATATATGAGTTGGTCAATGGTTGATTATGAGCCCTAGTTGAGCAAGACTCTCTGGGCAAGATTGCAGTTGAGCCCTGGTTAAGTAAGACTCTCTTGGCAGGTATATGTTACTGATTGGACCTTAGTCAAGGTTGCTCTCTAGGCGCTAGTAAATAATTGGTATGAGAGACCGACTGTGGCTGGACCCTGGTTGAGTTGCTCTTTGGGACTAACAGTCATTTGGATTAACAGAGCCGAAAAGCTAATAGAATTGAGGTTTAGGGTTCTACCATATTTTCCATCAAAGATTTTGATTTATCTAATTTTCTTATAAGTGGTTTTATATTAAGATTTTATTTATTATAATTATTATTATTGAATGAGTTAATTTATTATAAGTTAAAGGGATTTATATATACATATACATATATATATATATATATATGTACCTTCCTGAAAGGTATTTTATAAAAATGATTTTGGTAAAAATAAAAGGGTTTTTTTGAAATAATTATTTATTTAAGGGATTTAA
Source organism: Mallotus repandus (assembly GCA_949671775.1). Lineage (NCBI taxonomy): Eukaryota > Viridiplantae > Streptophyta > Magnoliopsida > Malpighiales > Euphorbiaceae > Mallotus > Mallotus repandus. The sequence goes on along the minus strand of CATIWM010013150.1, from coordinate 35,151 downwards.
AGGTTAAATAACTTGATTAAAAAACTAACCTGCATTTTATAAGATTAATTCACTCAGTGAGGTCTGATTGCCTCAATTTTAATTTTTTCTAGGATCTTATAGTCAGTCCAATATTCCTTTTCATCTGCACCAGACTTATTCTTCCCCGGACTTATTCTTCCTCGGCTATTTTATGTAGGTTCTACTAATGTTTATTGTCTTATATTCGTATTCTAGAACACCGCAGTAGTAGACTATTTGTATAATTTGTAATATGGATTTTATTGTGTTTGAGCTATATGTGTATTTGTGGTGGATTATTGGAGTATTTGTGAAGTAGTATTGTTTGGAAATTATTGGGAGTGTTATTTGTAAATTTTTTAGGTTTTGGTTTGTTCCCGGTACAGAGGAAACTCTACTAGATTTTCATTAGAAATATAAAATTTATTTAATTTTATTGTGAAAATTTTCTTAAGGCTTACTACTGGTTTCGGAAGCTTCACGCTTTCCTATTCTCTAGTGCCGGTAACGTGCCCTTTAGGTTTGGGTCTTGACAAAGTTGGTATCAGAGCTAACGATTGATTTCCTATTATTTTGGTCATTGTTTTCTACCTTTTCTTGAAACTATTGTGATGATTAGATTGATAAATATCATTTGTTGTCATCATTTCTTCTTGAATTCCGCATATATGTCAGTTCACCTGTTGTGTTTGAAATCTCGTTGGTTTTTGTGTCTTTGCAAATGAAGCAAACGCAAACTGCTTATAGTATAGAGACAACATATTATAATAAGCAGTCCTTTCAAGATGAAGTTTTGATTCTAGTTCTATCCCTACTCCACCTGTCTAGTATAAAGGTGGGTTAGAGAAAACAACTTAAAGGCTAAAGTAGTTATCGTAAGTGGTGCAGGCAGCCTTTGAACTACAACTTGCAGCATTTGTAGCTGGGATAGCCAGGATTAATGAGGGCTTGGTAGCACTTAACCAAGCATGAAAATTGTCTAAGAGATGCTTTAATGGTGGAATCAGAAGATGTCTGAAGAGGATGTAAAACTTTTGTAACCTTTGATGGGTAGAGTTCATTTTGATGGACTAAAAGATGCTTTGGATTTTGTTAATACAATTGAGTTATGGACAAGGACAGGATACATAAATTATCAGAGGATAATGATTGTGAAGTTGTCAGTTTAGACAGTGGCACAAGATTGGTTCATACATTGAATTTAGCTATACATGGTTATTATGACATATTTGGAGTTTAAAAGGAAATCCTTAAGATACTTTTGTCTACCTTCAATGAGATACTCTTTAATATGTCATCTTGATGCTAGAGATTGGCATGATCCTAGTGCATTGCATTCCTTGTATATCCTATCTTTGCTGCAAGAATGGGATGACAACCATCCAAGTTATTAATTCCATTATCTGTAGTGACTCCACTTAGCGACGAGTTAGAGACGGATGTAGTCTTTCCATCTTGTCCAGTGTTAATAGAAGGTAGAGATTTACTTGCAGATTTAGTTTTGTTGGATGTGATAGATTTTGACGTGATTTTAGGAATGGATTGGTTAGCACAACATTATGCTAACTTGGATTGATGGGAGAAGGAAGTTATTTTCAGAATTTCAATTGATGTGGAGTTCTGATTCATAGGTGATAAGAGTTCAATACCTCAAAATCTTATATCTGCTATCACAACTAGAAAGATGCTTAGAAGGGGATGTCAAGGTTATTTGGCTATAGTTAGAGGTACAAAGGCAGATAAGTGGGTAGTAGATAATGTACTAGTTATGCGCAAATTTCTAGATATTTTTCCTAAAGAGTTACTAGGATTGCCACAAGGTAGAGAGATAGAATTCTATATTGATATTGTACCTGGTACATATCGTATCTCTTTGCCACCTTATAGAATGGCTCTTGTAGAGTTGAAAGAGCTTAGAGAGCAATTGCAAGAGTTGCTAGATAAGGGTTTCATTAGACCCAACACATCTCCTTAGGGTGCACCAATGTTATTTGTGAAGAAGAAGGATGGTAGTCTCCAACTTTGTATCGTCTATAGACTGTTGAACAAAGTCACCATCAAGAATAAGTATCCTCTTTAAGAATTGATGACTTGTTTGATCAGATTCAGGGAGCTCGATGCTTCTCCAAAATTGACTTAAGGTCAGGGTATCATCAGTTGAGAAGTAGAAGTGGAGAGACTTACTTGAGGGATTAGGATAGACATGACTTGTAGTCAATTGCAACCAATTCGAAGAGCTTAGAGACTAAGTAGAAGACGTCTGTGATGTGGTGTGAGCGGGAAAATTGGTCTCCTCAAATTTTGCATGTCGGCCTTTGTATATTTGGTCACTTGAGGGATCAAGGCATCGGTCGCCACAATGTATAGGATAGGAACCTAAATAAATGCATGGTTTAGTCCAAAAGTTAAATTTTAATTTATTATATGGTCGAAGGAATGGTGTAAGCACCCAATTTCGGGATGACAAGAGCAAGAATACGACAGAGGATTCAATTATGAAAATTAACTGTGGATTTGAATTTATTGGATCTGATTTAATGATTTTGAACTAAATTGTAAATTATTTTTAGAACCTATTTTAAATTTAATTTATTTAATTTATTATTTCTTTTAAAATTAAATTTTAAAAAAATAAGTAATATAAAAATAAATTTTAAAAAAAAATTTTAAAAAAAAGAGAAATTCAAAAAAAATATATGACGAATTAGGCCAAAGTTGGCCCAAGATTTGAATAAAATCACATTTGATTTCATTTGAATGAAATCACTTCAGCCACATGTTTTTTTTTTTTTAACGGCCGAAGTTGGCCAAATGTTATATTGGCCAACCTTAGCCCAAATCGCCATTTAAATAAAAAATAAGTGAATTTGGCCACTTTTGGCCAATTCATGATTTTTTTATTTTTTTTAAAGTTTCTTTTGTTTCTTTATTTATTTTATCTATTGGTTAATTAATAGATAATTAACCTAGGTTTTAGATTTAATTGAATTTTAATAGGGTTTTTATCTTTTTTTTTTATCAAGAGGGATTAATTTTTACATAAACTCTTTTCAGAAAAAGGAAACTTCCTGGAGAGTTTTGGATTTTTAGCCGTGAAAGGTTATTTTCCTGGAGAGTATATTTTCTACGTAGATTTGCTCCCTTAAGCTAGTTTACTGATTCTATGTCATAGAGTTCCTGATTTTTTACTTTGAGAAAGTTTTTTTTATGTAGTTTTCAATAAAGAGAGGCTCCTAATTTTCAATTCGATTTTCTACCTCTTCTTTTTATTTTTTTAGTTCCTGGCCATAATCAGATCCAATTAAAACTAAAACCACAGAGAAAAACAATAAAAGCCACATGCTTTCATTAACGGTGATAATCCTTCTGAGGGGAATCAATACTGCATCATTCTCATACATCTTCTTTCTCTTTTCTTTTTATTTAATTTTATTATTTAATTTAATTTTATTTTTTTTTAATTCATTCTAACATCCTTTTTTAATTTTTTTCATGTTTTTGTAGGGATGAACACATGATTGAATCAAGAAAATCCATGAAGATCCATGGAATGCCATGGATAAATCCCTATGGAATTTTACAGTCTTTTTATTTTTATTTTTTATCTTGTGTTGTTTCTGTGTTTATTTTGTTTTATGGGCTGTATTATTATTTTAATTTAATTTTTAGTAGATTATTGTAATAGCCCCAATAGTGGGAATAGTGAAATCCTATATGTGTGTTGTAGATTTTATTTTGATTAATTGATTAGTAATTAGGATTTCAATTTGGTAAGTAATTAAAATCAATGGTTATAGAGATAATTAGGGTTTTTATTAAAATTGAATTAGATTTAAGTAATAGAATTAAGAATTTTTGTTAATTATTTTATTTGTTTGTTAATTAATTTATTTTTGAGCCCACTTTAATCAAACTAAGATTTTTTTTATATGTTGCACGTATTTATTTATTTGTTTGTATATAAGTTAAACAATTTAGATTAACCATTTTATTTTAGCCCTATAAGGTTTTTATTTGTTTATTTATGTTTGGGCTTTTTATTTGTTTTGTTATTTTTTTGGCATTTTTCTTTCTTTTTTAATTAATTCTAGGTTTAGTTACTTATAAGCCCATTTCATAAGTAATTAGGTTTAGTTAATTACTTTTTAGCCCAATTAATTTAATGGACTTAATTTAATAAGTTTAGATTTAATTAATTAATTTGATCTTTAGGCCCATAATTAATTAAAATTAGGTTAGAAATCATACTATGTGTGTTTGATTATTATTTGCTTTTTTTATTTTTTTTATTATTTTGGACTTTTTTATGTTTTTTATTCGTTTTGGGCCCCAACCCCACACTTAGGTTAATTCATTAATTAGTAGGCTTTAAAATGGTTTTAGGTTTTAATTAACTTTAAAATTATTTTAGGCTCATTAGGTTAATTTAAACTTAAGTCCATCATCTTAGTTAATTAAAATTAACTTAGATATTAGCTAATCCCATCAAACCATTTTTTTAAACAAATAGATTTAAGATTCATTTCATAGTAGTTGAAATTAATTAGATTTAGATCCACTAATTTATTTCCTTTTCTTTTTAAAAGTTTAATAGACTTAGACCCACTTTTCTTAAAATTAAAATAAATAGATTTAAGCTCATTAAATTAATCACAATGTAGGTCTACCCTTAGTTTTCAATACATTTTGTAAATAAAATGTAGAATTAGCTAATTTAAATAAAATCAATGTAGTTTACACTTAGGGACGTTGCGCCTTGTGGATACATTTCTTATGTGCCTTTTCATGGACTAGTTGTCTTTGAAGTTAGATGTATACAAAATAAGGTTTAAATGAAATTGCATGCAATTAGAGAATAAGATAGTAATTCATAAACAAATTTTAAGGAACACGAGACTAAAAGAAGTTGGTATTCCATTCCTAGAATTTTCTAGTTGTGGTGCTAACTTCTTTTAGAGAATCAAGTTACCACCACCATCAATTTGTTCCAGTTATTAACCTGAGTAGCAACTCTTCATCCCCATGCCATGTCTTTTTGATATGGTTATTGTGTTCCCTAGAGCCTTGAGCTCAAATAATGTCGCGGTTGCTAAAATTTTAGACACGTGCTAAACCCTGCCGTCTACAAGTGGGTAAACATAACATCCAAAAATTTAAAAATCATGTATATTTGGATCATGACCATATAATTTCGAATAAGTTATCATATTTTTGAGAGTGGGTATAGGCATGACATTAATAAGGGAGACTCCAGTGTCAAAGGCTTGAGTCCAAAATTTGAAGTGAACATAACTATGAGCAAGCAGAGTTAAGCAGGTATCAACAATATGTCAAATTTTGCACTCTGCTAGCCCATTTTATTTATGTGTATAGGGGCAAACTATTCAATGTATAATTCCATGAGTTTATAGAAATTTATTGACCTTTTGAAATTAGCCTCCCCAATCAGAGTGAAAGGCTTGAATATTTGTGTGAAATTAAGTTTTGACAAATTCATCAAAATTAAGAAAGACATTATAGACAATACTTTTGTTTTTATGAAAGAAAATCTAAGTAAATCAGCTAAAGTCATCAACAAAATGAATAAAAAATTTATAACTAATATTGTAAAGAATAGGGGAAGGGCCCCAAACATCTGAATACAAAATTTAAAATGGAGCACTAGATTTATGTGCTATTAAAGCAAAATGTAACTTGGAAAATTTTCTTGGCAAACAAGATAAACAAGGTGAAGAAGGAGCTGTAGGAATGTTTATTTTATTATGCTTGGCAATGGTGGAGAGAACTTGTCGAGGAGGATGTCCTAAACGAGTATGCCATAGAGTGTAAGAGTGTTAGGCAAATTCCGCAAATGCACGGTTCGCAACAAGTAGTAAAGAGTAAGTATGAGTATCGTTCCCATGAGGAGATTAATACCAAGTACCATCCCTAATTATATTTCCACAATTTAACAAAATTGAATAATTATAATGAAATAATAAATTAACTAGTAAGAATAGAAAACTTAAAGCTAAAATAATTCCTTTTAAAATTCAATAATTTAAAAGCTAGAGCTCGAATTTGCTTCACTAGCTATTAGTTGAATTATAGGATCTTTTCATAGTTCAATTCATTAATTCAGTCAAGGGTAAATCACTCAAATTACCTAGAGTCTCTTTCGAGTTTATCTAAGAATACTAAAGCTAGTTACAACCTATTATCATGGTCACATCAATTAACTAGGGCTCATTAAGGATTCATCTACTTTCGTGATCAAGGTTCCTGAGTTTTATGAGTCTATAAACTAATAAATCATACAACTTTCATTGTCTTTAATCTATCCACAAACATGCAAATAATTGGGCCCTTAATTGAATACAAGACATTAAGCACAACTTATAAAATTGACTGAAAATTAATTCATTGAAAGGAAATAAGAATCCAAACAAGTAATAGACTAGCTATGCAAATCCAAACCCTAAAGATAAATTAGCCACGCATGGTTGTGGTGATGAACACAGACATAATAAAAAGAGTTAAAGATAATGAAGAAGAAATAATGATTGTTGCTTTTGAATCTTGCACAATTCCTTCTTTGATCTTCATTGAGTGCTTATTTGTGTCTTTAAAGTATGAATGGAAGTGAATGGAATGGAACTAGATGGGGTTGGATGGGATTGGATCAAATCTCTCCACAACTTTTTAATATCCCCTTTATAAGCTAGGTCTCATAGAAAATCTATTTGCATTTAAATTCTTCAACTTCTACTAAAAAGGGAATTTTCTTTGCTCGTCATGGTTTCAGGCACGGGATGACACAAGTGGTGACATGTCATTAGTTTTACCACATGGCTTCTATCAAGGTGTGACATATCCCATGCTGACCGTCTCAAGATTCTTCAATTTGCATAGAAGAGGACATGGCTTCCCTCATGGTGTGAGCCATCCCATGCTGTTGACACTGCTTTCATCATGGTGTAATAGAACCCACGTCGCACCAATACTTGATTATTTTGGAATTTCTTTCTAGACTTACCTACAAAAAAGGGAAATATTTATTAATATTAAATAAAAACACCTAATTCAACTAAATAAACCAAAAATCATTAGGATACAAGAATGAATGCCCAAATTAAACAAATGCCTAATTAAACTTAAATCTTTCCCAATTATTACTAACTATTTATTCAAAATTCATTAAAATTCAGCTCAAGAACATGTGTAAAATTACATACAACAAAGAGTTATCGTGATCAACAGGAAAGGCTTTGGTGGGGAACTAATACAGGCCATGTTTATTTTCTCCCTTCAGTAGAATCTGCCTAGAATCCTGATCCTTGACAAGAAAAGAGTAAGGCCAAAATTCAAAATAGAAGTGATTATCAATACTAAGGCCAAAATTCAAAATATAAGTGATTATCAATACTAAGGCAAAAATTCAAAATAGAAGTGATTATCAATACAAAATTTATGAACTGAAGTTAATGGCTTAGATATTTGAGGAACATAAAGAGTGTTAGGTAAAATGAATGATTTGAAAGGGGTAGAGACATAAGAGGTACCCGTATGTGCTATGTCCAAACCTTTTCCATCACCAATATAGAGTTTGTCTGAATCAGAGAACTGTTGTGGAAGATGGAGAGAGCCCAGGTCAGAAGTTATATATGCGAAAGCACCAGTGTCTGTGAGCCATGGCTGAAGCGAGGGAGAAGGCTAATGGTAGCCGATATGAGCTTGTGGTGCAATAGGAAAGGATTGATGTGAAGATAGAGGACATTGATATCGATGTCGATACATAGCTATAGTATAATTATGATGCCCATAAATTTGGCATGAAACTCTTTTGCGTGGTCAGTTTGCCATAGAGGTCGATAATTTATGTTGGAGGAGCAAGGTGAATGAAATGGTTGAACAGGTGGTATGGGCAGTAGTGGTGGTTTGTGAGCATAATTGGCCATGTATGATTCAGAATTACTCTTTAGAAGAATTTCATAGGAGGCGAGTTAGCTGTGTAACTCATTGAACGTGACAGATTCAACTCTCATGTTCAAGGAAAAGATAATACCTTGATATTCAAATCCAATATTGTGGAAGATTATTGTGTTAAACTCAACAATAGTCATGCTTCTCCCGGCCATTGCCAATTCATCAGAGATTGATTTTGACTTTCGAAGATATTTGGTGGCTGAGAAGTTATTTTTCTTTAGCTCTTGCAACTCGATATGAAGTTGCAGCTGTCAGTTTGAGACACGACTCCGAAGGTGTTAGCAAGTGCAACCCAAGCTTGACGAGAAGACGTTACACCCACTATGTAAGGAAAAATATCTTCTGTGAGGGAAGAGAGAATCTAGGAAAGCAACATCTGGTCCTTTTTAAACTAATTCTAAAAATCAGGATTTGGAATTAGAGATGGTGGATTTTCTATGTTCATGATTGTTGGAGAAGGTGGTGGCTTAGAACCATCAATGTATCCCATTAAATCTTGGGAATTTAGAAGAGGTATGAGTTAGGTTTTCTAGGCAAGATAGTTTTTTGAAGTGAGTTTGATAGAGAAATTAATTTGAGCAGAGGTTGAGGAAGATGATGATGATGAGGAGGTAGGAATAATCAAATGAGTTTCAGTGTTTGAAGCCATTAGGCTTTGATGCCATGTAAAAGTAAATAGAGAGAAAATAATGGTTTTTCATATATTGATGTATGAGATTACAATGAGTATTTATACAATGTTGAAGATACAAAAGATAAGCGTATAGTAACAAACTAATAACAAATTAATTACATTACTATATTATTGCGTTAATAGTGTCTAGTTCAAGTCAATGGGTGATCAAGCCAATGAAAAGCATTAAGTTCAATAACTCTCATGAAATAAATATTCTTTGATTAAAAGTTTAATCTAATTAAGTTCATGTTGAGTCGGGTTCTTAAAACCCTAACTAACCTACTTATCTACTCATAAAAATTAGAAAAGAAGAACAAAAATTGAAGAATACAAACATATTCATAATTAAATATAATTAAAAATAAGCATATTAATAGAAAGAAAAAACCCTTTTATTCCTCTTGATGAATGATATTCTTTATCCTTACACCTTGTTCCTCAATCCAACAATTTAATATAGTAGAGTTCTAAATTTTTTAATCAAATTTGAAAAGAAAATATTTTTTATACTAAGAAACATAGAATTCTATCAAAAACCACAGCCTCCTCTCTCTTTGTGGGAGAGAATTTTTCTCTTTTTATATCATTCCATAAAAAACCCTAAAATTGACTTTTGTAAAATATGCAACTATATGCACACGACTGTGCAAGAATTGCACACAGTCATGTGGTCTTCTCACACTCTACCTAGTGCATAATCAGGCATGGTTGTGTGCTTAAGTGACACAACCATGTCTACTTCATACTCTGCGGACACTTTAACTTCAATTCAAGCATGGTTGTATGATCTCCTTTTTTCCTCATCTTGCTTTTATTTCTTATCCTTTCTTCAACGGGATGAGCTCCTAGCTTTAAAACTCTATGGCTAGTGTTTAAGTCAAGATCCAAAAAGATGGAACCTACAAAATCAACACAAAAGCAATGTAAAAAGTACAAAAACTAAATAAAATTGCATAAAACGATAAAAACAAATAACTAACTTAACTTTAATGCAAATTATTCTAAAACGTGCTATTAAATTATAAAAGCCTATATTTATAACAATGAAATGCAACTAATTATAGGGCTGAGCACGGTCTGTTCTAATACGGGGATTTGAAAATCTCCATAATTGAATTGAAAATTAAAGATTTGAAAATATCGAACTGGTACCAGAACTAAAATTAAAAATCTGTGTCTTCTATTTTTCCAAAATTTTGAAATAATACAATTTGAAGATCGGATATTTCAATCCAATACAATTCAATCTAACACAAAATGGAGATTTGGAGACTTATACAACATACACTATTTTCTTAAATTTTTAAACATCCATGAAACTTGGAATTTTATTAAATATACCTGCATTAATATTAATATTAGTTAATAATATTATTAAATAATTAATATTAGTTAAATAATATTTATAAAATTCTTTGGTCAAATGTAATTAATATTAGTTAATTCTTTTAAGGATAAGGTTTATTTTTGCCCCCAAAATTTATCACGAAGTTCAGATAAGCCCCTAATTTTTTTTTTGGCTCAAATAAATTAGGGTTCAATCAAAAACACGTTTTTAAGCCCCTCTTAAACTGTGGGAGCTTTTAAATGAAAATTGTCGTTAACTTATTGATGATGTGGAAACCATGCAGGTAAAATGGATCCCACTGACACCAAATATCTAGCGCCAATTTACTAACAGAATAAAAAAGTGATTCCTCGTCTTTCATAGCCTGTTCCTTGCTCTCTTTTGCCTCTTTCTCCTCTTTCGACAGCTCCATTGGTTCAGGTTCTTGCTCGGTTCAGGAGCTGCCTTCTTCTCGTCCTTAGGAGGCGGAGAGAGAGTTGCATGTGGTGCAGTACCACAGTTGTGATTTTTTGGAGCATAAGCTATAAGCTTCCAAGTAAACATCTTGATGATCGGTGTATTTCTAGCAGATGATTTAACTTCTGGTTAGCAAATTAGCCAACTACTCTATCTCAATGGTTTGGTAGTTGAATAATCATGAGGGGTTTATTAGAAGAGCGTGAAAAAAAAACCATGTTCATGGAAGGAGAAGGAAGCTCAAGGACAAAATGCACAAAAATCGATACAAACTCAGAGTCTCTCGACAATTCAATGATCTTCCATGTCATCAAGAGCATTTTAGGCTTCGTCCTCTAAATGCACCAGCAAATTCCTTCGTAACTTTCTAAGTCCGCATCAAAAGTAGGTTTGGTTTTTGTTCTGTATTTAGCTAACATTCGCTTGATTCTTGTTCTTTTTTTCATGCACAGCGTTTTGCAAGATATTAGTCTCAAATTCGACAGCTTAAAAGAGGAGTACAATGAGATGGCTCTAGAAAAAACTGAATCCAAGGCGGTGCCAGTGTCTATTAGAAGAAAACATATTAGCAGAATGAGAGAGGTTAGGATTGGAATTAAAATATTTGAGAAATTGATGGATACAATTAGTGGAGGCGATAGTGCATTACGGATTTTAATTAGTGAAATTCCTGGTCTTGAGAGTTTTATTTTGATTCTTGGAGCTAGTCCAATACGTCCACTGTAAGTTTACTAGTTGAGCTTTTCGCATGGGAATTCTCTTTTGAGTGGTCAATGTGATTTTGCTCAAACTAAAGCTGCAGAAGCCCTTTCAAGAAACGTTTTCCTTTTTTTTCCCCTTTTTTCGAAAAGTTTTTTTTACATTGTCATTGAGTTGGGTTAATTAAGATTAAGAAAATGATTTTTTTTGACAGGCAATTCGAGCTCTGATCGCAAAGGGTGTTGGCTAAAGTAACTATGCATGTATTTGGAAAATAAACTAACTTTTTCTTTTTGTAATCGTAATTATATATTAATTTGGTGAAAGCACATGCAGTAAGAAGAATAGAATACGTGAGCTGAGTAGAATACAGTGATCATGGCAGTCCAAGTAACAACATTTTTAGTAGGCATTTGGTCGAACACCTGACCAACTTCCAAATTTCCACATTTGGCGTACATATTAAAAATGGTATTTTGGAAAACAAGGTCATGTTTAAAGTGGGAATTGAGGAGCAATCTCTTCCCCTTCAATGCCAGGATCGCTACCTGCAACCTTTAGGCCCAGGAGCACCTTCTCCCACAATCTTGCATGTCCCTACTAGTATTGGTAGTTGACTATAATGGGTTTGGAGAAAAAAATATAACTAAAAGAAAAGAAAAAGGTGTGGTTTAAAAAAAGACTAAAAGGTTTAGAGAATGGTGGGAGCACTTGATTCACAAAAATAATAATAATAATAATAAAATTTATTTTTTATCATAGTAGAGTCCACAGTTAGCCACGTGAATTGTAATAACGGTGGTTTATGGCCTCCGTTAACACAAGGCCTTAAAAATATGTTTTTTTTATTGAACCCTAACTTATTTGAGAAAAAAAAAATAGAAGTTTATTTGAGCTTCGCGATAAATTTTTGGGGTAAAAATGAATCTTATCCTATTCTTTTATTTTATTATCTTTTAACGAAAGAATTTATATTTTAATTATAATATTAGTATTATTTATTTAAAAGTAATTAAATAATATTTATATTATTTATATATTAAATTTATTTGTATAACTTATATATTATAAATATATAAATAAATAAATTTTGATTATTTCGGTTCAATACAGTTCAGTTTAATTCAGTACAGTTCTCAGTTTGGAGATATATAAATATCTAAAATTGTACCAAAAATTTTTTATTGGTACAATTCAATCCAGATAAAGTCAAAAAATCAACGATCCAATCCAATTTAGAAAATTTTTGATCCAATTATTCATTTTAATTCGAATATTTTAATCTACATACTCAGCTCTAACTAATTAATGCTCAAAATATAATATTATATATATATATATATATATACACACACTAAAGATAGCATTAACTACATTAACTATTAAATTACAATTATACTGTTAACTGAAATATAAATTATATACAAATAATTACCTTTTGCACCCTCATACCATATCATATTGTACTAGTTAACCCAAAATTTTAAATTTATAGTGTCATTATAATTTGAAAAATTAAATATAATGCATAACTGTATTGAAATATATATTTTATGTGTAACTAAATTTAAATATTCATATACTATATTTTTAATTTATTAAATTTTATATGGTATAAACATAGTTATAAATATAATTTAAAATTTTTAATTTAAAAAGGATAAATTGCAATTTTCTCTATATTTTAGCCTATTACATTATTTCGTTTTTGACATTTTTAAAATATATTTACTCCTCCTTGTAATTTAGTTAAATTAATTAAAAAATTCTCTAGATACTATTTTCGTTAAATGGACGTTAAATGACTATAAAAAAAATTAAAATAGCCCTTTTTATAATTTGTGCCCAGTGCAGAGAGCAATATTACTTCATTATTCCCTCTTCTCTTTCCTCTTTTGATCCATTTTTTTCTTGCCACCAAATCACTAACACTAAACCATTTTTCTGAAAAATCCCAGAATTCTTTTCAACTCACAAACTCACAATCTCAACAAAATCAATATTTAATTTTCTTGATTTTCTCTTTTTTTTTTCAAAAACAAAGAAATTTCCTTTTCTTTTTGTTCTATGTACTGCAAACTTGGGAAAACCAAGTGGCTGGGTGAGGTAGCTGGCGGGATTACGGCGGAGTGCACAGTGATGTGTTGTTGTTGTCCTTTGTTAAGAACCTCCAAAGAATAGAACCACAAACCCTAATGATTATGAACCCGTGAATTACTATCTTAGAAACCCAAGAACAAATTGAATTTCAGAAACCCAAGAATCGCTTAAATCAGATTGTAAGTTTGGTTGATCAAGATTAGAACCTAAAGAAAACTAAGTTCTTTAAACCCTAACCTTTAACACGCCATAAGGATAGATCAATTCCTTGATAAGTGGTTTATGCATTCAACAAGAATTCAAGAATTCAAGCAAATATGCAAAGGGAACAGAACTATTTTTTTATTAAAATCCAATCTGATTAAAAACGTACCATAAGGGGTGTTTTTATAATATCCTAATATAAGAGACCCTAATGAAACTATTAAACCTAGTTGCCACATAAGCATAATAACAAATAACATAGTTTTGGGCTTAAATAAAAGATTTCAGCCCATAAACTAGCCCACATTATTCCTCATGTATTTGGACTTGCAAAACATTAAACCAAGCCCATTCAGTTGTGTCTTCACTTGGGCCAAACCTAGCATAATAAATTGAACTTCCTTGACTAGCCCAATCTTGCATATAGCCAATTAAGTCTTCTTGTAGCTTCTTGGACCTTGACCTTGTAATTGGGCTTGGTGGCATGCTCAATGGATCCTTAGCTTTAACTTTTGATTTCTTATTGTCTTCTCCATCAAGCCCATCCTTAGCTTTATCTCTGGAAATGCCATCGCCATCTTCCAACTTGGTCACATCCATATCAGTAAAGCTTTTTTTTTTTGTTATCCAAGAGGTAACAATGTAATTATGTTGGGTGGATCAAGAAAAAAATAATGTTGAAATCTTTCAACCCATCCTAGTTTCAAGGTTTTAGCATCCAAAACACATAGAGTTTATGTATTAGTAATAACACCTGTTTCATTACTATCCTAGTTGTACTTAACAAAAATTCTCGATATGGTCTTGGTTGTGGAGGTTTTGCAGCTCAACTTGCTTGTCCTCTGCTAGATATTGTCATAGCCCACTTGTGAATGTGGAAGAAGTACCAGATGTGAAGTAGCTCAGGAAACGAAAAAAAAGAAACATAAAGTAAAGTCCATATAGAGTAAAAGGAAAAAGATGAGTGTGGACAAGTAGAATAAATTATAATCCAAGTACTTAGTTTATGAATAGGGATAGTTGGAGTGACTCTAATTACAATAGTGGTAGTTAAAGTACCTATGTATGTTCAACTATGCATGACTTCTTGATCTCTTGGCCTTTAGATGTAAGTGAAAAAAAGTAAAAATAAAGCAATTCATAAAAGGCTAATATTTAATGCATATACCTTCTGACCTCTAGATGACAAATGTTCAACGATATTTCTACTATATGTCAGAAGTCTACTATTATTGTTATGAACATTCAAAAGCCATGTTTTAGTTCTTAACTCAGTATACTTTTCCTTCTACTCCCAATAATTTAATTTTTCTTCAAACTTACTTTCTTCGTGAAAATTTTAAGAAGATCATAAAAGATCTAGTGTCTTTTATTTTGTTACGTCAATGGTCAAATCTTTGGTTGGTACATTTGACATTAACAATTTGGTTGTTTTGTGAAATATTGAAGTAGAGGTTGAATAGGAACTGCATTATTGTGAGTAGAGGTATAAAAGTCAAGAACTAAAATCGGGTTTTTTGCTAACTAATATTAAAACTACATTCAAAATGTTAGTGTGAAACATTTTTATTTTGTTATCCAAAAGGTAACAATGTAATTATATGGGGTGGGATCATATGAATAAATAATGTTGAAATCTTTCATCCCTTCCTAGTTATAAGGACTTAGCATCCAAGACACATTGAGTTTGTGTATTAGTAATAACACCTATCATATTACCATCGTAGTTGAATTTGGCAAAAACTTCTCAACACATGCTTACTTGTTGAGGAGGTGCAACTCCACTTCCTTGTCTGTTGCTAGATATTGTCATAGCTCACTTGTGAAAGAGGGAGATGTACCAAAGGTGAAGTAACTCAGGAATGGAAAAAAAATAAACCAAAAGTAAAGTCTACATAGAAAGAAAATAAAAATTTGAGCATGGAGAAGTCGAATAAATTATAATCCAAGTACTTAGTTGTTGAATATGGGTAGTTGGAGTGACTCTAATAAGAATAGTGGTAGTTGAAGTGCCTATTTATGTTCAACTATGTATGAGTTGTTGATCTCTTGGCCTTTAGATGTATATGAAACAGTGCAAAAATAAAGCAATTCATAAAAGGCTAATATTTAATGCATATACCTTCTGACCTCCAAGTGACAAATGCACAACGATATTTCTACTACATCTAAGAAGTCTACTATTATTGTCATGGACATTCAAAAGCCATGTTTTAGTTCTAAACTCAGTATACTTTTCCTTCCACTCCCAATAATTTAAATTTTATTCGAACTTACTTTTTTTATGGAGATTTTGAGAAGATCATGAAAGATCTAGTGCCTTTTATTTCTTATGTCCATGGTCAAATCTTTACTGGGTACATTTGACACTAACAATTTGGTTGTTCTATGAAATAGTGAAGTTAAGTTTTGTATATTTTTTTGACCTCGGTTGGCTCGTCGAATAAGAGACTCCAAAACTTGACATAACTATTTGACAAAATAATCAAATTGTTAATATTAAAGTTTTGACTATGGAAATAAGAAATAAAAGACACGATCTTCTACAAATCTAGATGAATAAAGTGAGGTTTAGTAGGAACTAAATTGTTGAGAGTCGAAGTATACAAGTCAATAACTAAAACATGGTTTTTGGCTAACTAATCTTAAAACTACATTCAAATGGTTGGTGTAGAACATTTTTATTTTGTTACCCAAGAGGTGACAATGTTAGTGTTTGGGGTGTGATCAAGCGAAAAAATAATGTTGAAATCTTTCAGCCCTTCCTAGTTGCAAGGTGCTAGCGTAAAAAATACATTGAGTTTGTTTAATAGTAATAACACTCATTTCATTACACTTTTGGTTGTATTTGATAAAAACTTCTCAATATAGGCTCGGTTATGGAGGTGGTGCAACTCCACTTCCTTGTCCTTTACTGGATATTGTCATAGCTCACTTTTCAATAAGGAAGAAGTACTAGAGGTGAAGTAGCTCAGAAAAGGAAAAAAAAGAAATAGAAAGTAAAGTCTATAAAGAAAAAATAAAAGCTGAGTTTTGAGATGTAGAGTAAATTATAATCCAAGTACTTAGTTAATGACAATAGTGGTAGCTGAAGTGTCAAATTATGATCAATTTTGACCACTTCTTGATCTGTTGGCCTTTAGATGCAAGTAAAAAATGTCAAAAATAAAGCAATTCATGAAAGGCTAATATTTAATGCATATACCTTCTGACCTCTAGGTGAAAAATGCTCAACGATATTTCTACTATATCTAAAAGTCGACTATTATTGTTATGAACATTCAAAAGCCTTGTTTTAGTTCTTAACTCAGTATACTTTTCCTTAGACTCCCAATAATTTAATTTTTATTCGAACTTACTTTCTTTATGAAGATTTTGTGAAGATTATAAAAGATCTAGTGTCTTTTATTATGTTATGTCCATGGTCGAATCTTTACTAGGTACATTTGACATTACCAATTTGGTTGTTTTATGAAATCATGAAGTCAAGTTTTGTTTATTTTTTTTTACCTGAGTAGGCTCATCGAATTAGAGACTCCAAAGCATGACATCATTATTTGAAAAAATAATCAAATTATTAATATTAAAGTTTTGGCTATGGAAATAAAAAATAAAAGACACGATCTTCTAAAAATCTCGATGAACAAAGTGAGGTTGAATACGAACTGAGTTATTGGGATTAGAGGTATACATGTCAAGAACTAAAACAAGGTTTTGGCTAACTAATCTTAAAACTGCATTCAAATTGTTAGTGTCAAACATTTTTATTTTGTTATATAATAGGTAACAATGTAATTTTGTGGGGTTGGATCAAGCGAAAAAATATTATTGAAATCTTTCATCCCTTCCTAGTTGTAAGGTGTAAGCGTCCAAAACACATTGAGTTTGTGTACTAGTAATAGCACCTATTTCATTACCATCGTAGTTGAATTTACAAAAACTTCTCAATATAGGCTTGGTTGTTGAGGTGGTGTATCTCCACTTCCTTTTCCTTTGCTGGATATTGTCATTGCTCACTTGTGAATAAGGAAGATGTACAAGGTGAAGTAGCTTAGGAATGGAAAAAAAAAGAAACAGAAAGTGAAGTCTACATAAACAAAATAAAAAGTAGAGTGTGGAGAAGTATAATAAATTATAATCCAAGTACTTAGTTGTTGAATAGGGGTTGGTGGAGTGACTCTAATAAGAATAGTGGTATTTGAAGTGCCTATTTATGTTCAACTATGTATGGGTTCTTAATCTCTTGGCCTTTAGATGTATATAAAAAATGTAAAAATAAAGTAATTCATAAAAGGCTAATATTTAACGCATATACGTTCTGACCTCAAATTGACAAATGCATAACGATATTTCTACTATATCTAAGAAAGCTACTATTATTGTCATGAACATTCAAAAGTCATGTTTTAGTTCTTACTCAGTATACTTACTTTCTTATAACTTACTTTCTTCATGAAGATTTTGATAAGATCATAAAAGCTCTGGTGTCTTTTATTTCTAATGTCCATGGTCAAATCTTTACTTGGTACATTTGACACTAAAAATTTCGTTGTTTTGTAAAATAGTGAAGTCAAGTTTTGTGTATTTTTTTTTACCTTAATAGGCTCATCAAATACGACACTCTAAAACGTGACATAACTATTTGACAAAATAATCAAATTGTTAATATTAATGTTTTGACTATGGAAATAAGAAATAAAAGACACGATCATCTACAAATCAAGATGAACAAATTGAGGTTTAATCCGAACTAAATTATTGGCAATCGAATTATACAAGTCAACAACTAAAACAGGGCTTTTGGCTAACTAATCTTACAATTACATTCAAATGGTTGGTGTAAGACATTTTTATTTTGTTATCCAAAAGATAACAATGTAAATATGTAGGGTGGGATCAATCGAAAAAATAATGTTAAAATCTTTCAGCCCTTCTGAGTTGCAAGGTGTTAGCGTAAAAAACACATTAAGTTTGTGTAATACTAATAACACCCATTTCATTACACACATGGTTGTATTTGACAAAAACTTCTCAACATAGGCTTGGTTGTGGACGTAGTGTAGCCCCACTTCCTTGTCCTTTGTTGGACATGGTCATAGCTCACTTGTGAATAACAAAGAAGTACTAGAGGTCAAGTAGCTTAGGAAAGGGAAAAAAAGAAACAAAAAGTAAAGCCTACATAGAAAAAAATAAAAAGCTGAGTTTGGAGAAGTAGAATAAATTATAATGCAAGTACTTAGTTATTGAATAGGGGTAGTTGGAGTGACTCTAATTACAATAGTTATAGTTGAAGTGCCTATTTATGATCAACTATGCATGACTTCTCGATCTGTTGGCCTTTAGATTTAAGTAAAAAAAATGTAAAAATAAACTAATTCATAAAAGGCTATTATTTAATGCATACCTTCTGACCTCTATATGACAAATGCACAACGATATTTCTACTATATCTAAGAAGTCTACTATTATTATTATGAACATTCAAAAACCTTGTTTTAGTTCTTAACTCAATATACTTTTCCTTCTACTCCCAATAATTTTATTTTTTATTCAGACTTACTTTCATCATGAAGATTTTGAGAAGACCATAAAAGATCTAATGTCTTTTATTTTGTTATGTCCATGGTTAAATCTTTACTAGGTACATTTGACATTAACAATTTTCTTGTTTTGTTAAATAGTGAAGTCAAGTTTTGTGTATTGTTTTTACCTGAGTAGGCTCGTCGAATTAGAGACTCCAAAACATGACTTCACAATTTGACAAAATAATCAAATTATTAATATTAAAATTTTGGCTATGCAAATAAAAAAATAAAAGACACAATCTTCTAAAAATCTCGATTAACAAAGTTAGGTTGAATGGGAACTAAATTAGTAGGAGTAGAGGTATACAAGTCAAGAACTAAAATAGGGTTTTGGCTAACTAATCTTAAAACTACATTCAAATGGTTAGTGTAAAATAATCTTATTTTGTTATCCAAGAGGTAACAATGTAATTATGTGGGGTGGGATCAAGTGAAAAAATAATGTTGAAATCATTCATACCTTCCTAGTTGTAAGGTGTTAGCGTCCAAAACACATTTTGCTTGCGTATTAGTAATAACAACCATTTCATTACCATCGTAGTTGTGTTTGACAAAAACTTCTCAATATAGGCTTAGTTGTGGAGGTGGTGTAGCTCAACATCCTTGTCCTTTGCAGGATATAGTCATAGCTCACTTGTGAATCAGGAAGAAGTACTAGAGATTAAGTAGCTCAGGAAAGGAAAAAAAAGAAACAGAAAGTGAAGTCAGCATAAAAAAATAAAAAGTAGAGTGTGGAGAAGTAGAATAAATTCCAATCCAAGTACTTAGTTGTTCAATAGGGGTAGTTGGAGTGACTCTAATAACAATAGTGGTAGTCGAAGTGCCTATATATGTTCAACTATGTACAACTTCTTTATGTCTTGGCCTTTAGATAAAAAATAAAAAAGCGTAAAAATAAAGCAATTCATAAAAGACAAATATTTAAAGCATATACCTTCTAGCCTCTAAGTGACAAATGCACAGCACTATTTCTACTATACCTAAGAAGTATATTATTATTGTTATAATCATTCAAAAGCCATGTTCTAGTTCTTAAGTCAGTATACTTCTTCTTCTACTCCCAATAATTTAGTTTTTATTCGAACTTACTTTCTTCATTATGAATTTGAGAAGATTATAAAAGATCTAATGTCTTTTATTTCTTATGTCCATGTTCAAATATTTACTCGGTACATTTGACATTAACAATTTGGTTGTTTTGTGAAATAGTGAAGTCAAATTTTGTGTTTCTTTTTACCTCAGTAGGCTCATCGAATAAGAGACTCGAAAACTTAACTTCACTATTTGACAAAATAATCAAATTATTAATATTAATGTTTTGACTGTGGAAATAAGAAATAAAAGACACGGTCTTTTAAAAATCTTGATGATCAAAGTGAGGTTGAATAGGAACTGAATTATTGGGAGTGAAAGTATATAAGTCAAGAACTAAAAAAAGGCGTTTGGCTAACTAATCTTAAAGCTACATTAAAACGGCTGGTGTAAAGCGTTTTTATTTTGTTATCCAATAGGTAATGATCTAATTATGTGGGGGGTGGGATAAATTATAATCCAAGTACTTAGTTGTTGAATAGGGGTAGTTTGAGTGACTCTAATAACAATAGTGGTAGTTGAAGTGCCTATTTAAGTTCAACTATGTACGACTTGTTCATCTCTTGCCATTTAGGTGTGAATAAAAAACTGTAAAAATAAAGAAATTCATAAAAGACTTATATTTAATGCATATACCTTCTGACCTCCATGTGACATGCACCATAATATTTATAATATATCTAAGAAGTCTACTATTATTCTTATTAATATTCAAAAGCCATGTTTTAGTTCTTCACTCAGTGTACTTTTTCTTCTACTCTCAATGATATAGTTTTTATTGAAACTTACCTTCTTCATGAAGATTTTGAGAAGATCAGAAAAGATCCAGTGTCTTTGATTTCCTATGTCCATGGTCAAATCTTTACTTGGTACATTTGACATTAACAATTTGGCTGTTTTGTGAAGTAGTGAAGTGAAGTTTTATGTTTTTTTTTACCTCAGTAGGCTCATCGAATAAGGGACTCCAAAACTTGACTTCACTATTTGAAAACACAACAAAATTATTAATATTAAAGTTTTTACCTTAGAAATAAGAAATAACGGTCTTCTAAAAAAGTTGATGAAAAAAGTGAGGTTAAATAGGAACTGAATTGTTGGGAGTATATGTCTATAAGTCTAGAACTAAAAGAGGGCTTTTAGCTAATTAACCTTAAGACTACATTGAAATGGTTGGTGTAAAACATTTTTATTTGTTATCCAAGAGGTAACAATGTAATTATATGGAGTGGGAGCAAGTGAAAAAATAATGTTGAAATCTTTCATCTCTTCCTAGTTGCAAGGTGTTAGCGTCCAAGGAAGTGGAGCTGCACCACCTTTGGTACATCTCCCCCATTCACAAGTCACCTCAACAACCAAGCCTATATTGAGAAGTTTTTTTCAAATTCAACTACGATGGTAATGAAACAAGTGTTATTATTAATACACAAAGTCAATGTGTTTCGGATGCTAACTCCTTGCAACTAGGAAGGGATGAAAGATTTCAACATTTTTTTTCACTTGATTCTCGCCCCACATAATTACATTGTTACCTCTTGGATAACAAAATAAAAATGTTTCACACTAACCTCTTAAATGTAGTTTTAAGATTAGTTAGCCAAAAACCCTATTTTGGTACATGACTTGTATACCTCTACTCGCAATAATTCAGTTCCTATTCAACCTCACTTTGTTCATTGAGATTTTAAGAAGACCATGTCTTTTATTTTTTATATCCATAACAAAAATGTTAATATTAATAATTTGATTATTTTGTCAAATAGTGAAGTCATGTTTTGGAGTCTCTAGTTCGATGAGCCTACTGAGGTCAAACAAATACACAAAACTTGACTTCAGTATTTCATAAAACAACCAAATTGTTAATGTCAAATACACCCAGTAAAGATTTAACCATGGACGTAACAAAATAAAAGACACCAGATCTTTTATGATCTTCTTAAAATTTTCATGAAGAAAGTAAGTTCAAAGAAAAATTAAATTATTGGGAGTAGAAGGAAAAGTATATTGAGTTAAGAACTAACACATGGCTTTTGAATGTTCATAACAATAACAGTAGACTTTTAAGATATAGTAGAAATATCACTGTGCATTTGTGACCTAGAGGTCAGATGGTATATGTATTAAATATTAGCCTTTTATTAATTGCTTTATTTTTACAATTTTTATATACATCTAAAGGCTAAGAGATCAAGAACTCATACATAGTTGAACATAAATAGGCACTTCAACTACCATTATTGTAATTAGAGTCACTTCAACTACCTTTATTGAACAACTAAGTAGTTTGATTATAATTTCTTCTACTTCTCCACACTCAGATTTTTATTTTCTTTCTATGCAGACTTTACTTTATGTTTCTTTTTTTCCATTCCTGAGTTACTTCTCCTTTGGTACATCTCCCTCATTCACAAGTGAGCTATGACAATATCCAGCAAAGGACAAGGAAGTCGAGCTGCACCACGTCCACAACCAAGCCTATATTGAGAAGCTTTTGTGGAATACAACCATGAATGTAATGAAACAGGTGTTTTTGCTAATACACAAACTCAATGTGTTTTGGATACTGATACCTTGCAACTAGGAAGTGATGAAAGATTTCAATATTATTTTTTCGCTTGATCCCACCCCGCATAATTACATTGTTACCTCTTGGATAACAAAATAAAAATGATTTACACCAACCATTTGAATGTAGTTTTAAGATTAGTTAGCCAAAGCCCTATTTTAGTTCTTGACTTATATACTTCTACTCCCAATAATTCAGTTCCTATTGAACCTCACTTTGTTCATTAAGATTTGTAGAAGATCGTGTCTTTTATTTCTTATTTCCATAGTCGAAACTTTAATATTAACAATTTGATTGTTTTGTCAAATAGTGAAGCCAAGTTTTAGTGTCTCTTATTCGATGAGCCTACTGAGGTTAAAGAATACACAAAACTTGACTTCATAATTCAAAAAAACAATAAAATTGTTAATGTCAAATGTACCCAGTACATATTTGACCATGGACATAAAAAATAAAAGACAGTAAATCTTTTGTAATGTTCTTAAAATCTTCGTGAAGAAAGTAAGTTCCACTAAAAATTAAATTATTTAGAGTAGAAGGAAAGGTATACTGAGTTAAGAACTAAAACATGGCTTTTGAATGTTCATGAGAATAATAGTAGACTTTTTAGATATAGTAGAATTATCATTGCGCAATTGTCACTTGGAGTTCAGAAGGTATATGCATTAAATATTAGCCCTTTATGAATTGCTTTATTTTTACTATTTTTATTTGCATCTAAAGGCCAAGAGATCAAGAAGCCGTGCATAGTTGAATATAAATAAGCACTTCAACTACCACTATTGTAATTAGAGTCACTCCAACTACCCCTATTCAACACCTAAGTAGTTGGATTATAATTTATCCTACTTCCCCACACGCAACTTTTTCTTTTTATTCTCTGTAGACTTTACTTTCTGTTTCTTTTTTTTCCTTTCCTGAGCTGCTTGCACAATAATATTTCTACTATGTCTAAGAAGTCTACTATTATTGTCATGAACATTCTAAAGCCATCCTTTAGTTCTCAATTTAGTGTACTTTTCCTTCTACTCCTAATAATTAAGTTCTTATTCAAACTTACTTTCTTCATTAAGATTTTGAGAAGATTATAAAAATCTAGTGTCGTTTATTTGTTATGTCCATGGTCAAATCTTTATTAGGTACATTTGACAATAACAATTTGGTTATGTTGTGAAATAGTGAAGTCAAGTTTTGTGTATTTTTTTGACCTCAGTAGGCTCATCGAATAAGAAACTCCAAAACTTGACTTCACTATTTGACAAACCAATGAAATTGTTAATATTAATGTTTTGACAATGTATATAAGAAATAAAAGACACGGTCATCTAAAAATCGTGGTGAACTAAGTGAGGTTGATTAGAAACTGAATTATTGGGAGTGGAAGTATACAAGTCAAGAACTAAAAGAAGGTTTTTGGCTAAGCAATCTTAAAACTACATTCAAATGGCTGGTGTAAAGCATTTTTATTTTGTTATCCAAGAGGTAACAATGTAATTATATCGGGTAGGATAAAGCGAAAAAATAATGTTGAAATCTTGCGTCCCTTCCTAGTTGCAAGGTTTTAGCACCCAAAACACTTTGAGTTTGTGTATTAGTGATAACACCTATTTCATAACCATCGTAGTTGTATTTGACAAAAACTTCTCAATATAGGCTCCGTTGTGGAGGTGGTGCAGCTCCACTTCCTTATTCTCTACTGGATATTGTCATAGCTCACTTGTGAATGAGGAAGAAGTGCTAGAGGTGAAGTAGCTCAGAAAAGGAAAAAAAGGAAGCAGAAAGTAATGTCTAAATAGAAAAAAGTAAGAAATTGAGTGTGGGGAAGTAGGATAAATTATAATCCAAGCACTTAGTTGTTGAATAAGGGTAGTTAGAGTCAGTCTAATAACAATAGTGATAGTTGCAATGCCTATTTATTTTCAAATATGTATGACTTCTTGATCTCTTGGCCTTTAGATGTAAATAAAAAAAATGTAAAACATAAACAAATTCATAAAAGGCTAATATTTAATGCATATACCTTCTGACCTTTAGGTGACAAATGTACAGTGATATTGCCAATATATCTAACAAGTTTATTATTATTGTCATGAACAGTCAGATTCCATGTTTTAGTTCTTAACTCATTTTATTTTTCCTGCTAGTCCCAATAATTTCATTTTTATTCGCACCTACTTTCTTCATGAAGATTTTGAGAAGAACGTAAGAGATCTAGTGTCTTTTATTTCTTATGTCCATGGTCAAATCTTTACTAGGTACATTTGACATTAACTATTTAGTTATTTTGTGAAGTAGTGAAGTCAAGTTTTATGGTTTTTTTTTTACCATAGTAGGCTCATCAAATATTAGCCTCCAAAACTTGACTTCACTATTTGACAAAATAATCAAATTATTAATATTAAAGTTTTGACTATGTAAATAAGAAATAAAAGACACAATCTTCTAAAATTCATAATGAATAAAGTGAGGTTGTATAGGAATTGAATTGTTGGGAGTGGAAGTATACAAGTCAAGAACTAAACCAATGATTTTGGCTAACTAATCTTAAAACTACATTCAAATTGCTGGTGTAAAAAAATTTTATTTTGTTATCCAAGAGGTAACAATATAAATATAAGGATGGGATCAAGCAAAAAATAATGTTGAAATCTTTCATCCCTTCATAGTTGCAAGGCGTTAGCGTCCATAACAGATTAAATTTGTGTATTAGTAATGACACCCATTTCATTACCATCGTACTTGTGTTTGACAAAAACTTCTCAATATATGCTTGATTGTGGTAGTGATGTAGCTTCACTTCCTTGTCCTCTGCTAGATACAGTTATAGCTCACTAGTGAATGAGGAAGAAGTGCCACTAGTGAAGTAGCTCATGAAAGGAAAAAAAAGAAACAGAAAGTAAAGTCTACATATAAAAAAATAAAAAACTGAGTGTGGAGAAATATAATAAATTATAATCCAAGTACTTAGTTGTTGAATAGGGGTAGCTAGAGTGACTCTAATAACAATAGTTGTATTTGAAGTACCTATTTAAGAGGTAACAATGTAATTATGTGGGGTGGGATAAAGTGAAAATAATGTTGAAATCTTTCTTACCTTCCTAGTTGCAAGGTTTTAGTGTCCAAAACACATTGAGTTTGTGTATTAGTGGTAACACCTGTTTCATTACCATCGTAGTTGTATTTGAAAAAACTTCTCGATATAGGCTTGGTTGTGGAGGTGGTGCAGCTCCACTTCCTTAACCTCTGCTGGATATTGTCATAGCTCTCCTGCGAATGAGGAAGAAGTGTATGAGGTGAAGTAGCTCAGGAAAGGAAAAAAACAGAAAGTAATGTCTACATAGAAAAAAAATTTTGAGTTGGGAGAAGTTGAATAAATTATAATCCAAGTACTTAAGTGTTGAATAGGGGTAGTTGCGGTGACTCTAAAAACAATAGTGGTAGTTGAAGTGCCTATTTATGTTTAACTATGTATGACTTCTTGATCTCTTGGCCTTTAGATGTAAATAAAAAAAATTATAAAAATTAAGCAATTCATAAAAGGCTAATTTTTAATGCATATATCTTCTGACCTCTAGGCGACAAATATACAAAGATATTTCTACTATATCTAAGAAGTCTACTATTGTTGTCATGAACATTCAAAAGTCATGTTTTAGTTCTTAACTCAGTATACTTTTCCTTCTACTTCCAATAATTTAATTTTTATTCGAACTTAATTTCTTCATAAAGATTTTGAGAACATTATAAAAGATTTAGTGTCTTTTATTTTGTTATGTCTATGGTCAAATACTTTACTGGGTACATTTCACATTAACAACTTGGTTGTTTTGTGTTTTTCTTACTTGAATAGGCTCATCGAATAATTGACTCCAAATTGTTAATATTAATGTTTTGACTACAGAAATAAGAAATAAAAGACACAATCTTCTAAAAATATTGATGAACAAAGAGAGGTTGAATAGGATTTGAATCATTAGGAGTAGAAAGTATACAAGTCAAGAACTAAAACAAGGCTTTTGGCTAACTAATCTAAAAACTACATTCAAATGGTTGGTGTAAAATTTTTTTACTTTATTATCCAAGAGGTAACATTGTAATTATGTGGGGTGGGATCAAGCAAAAAAATAATGTTGAAATCTTTAATCCCTTCCTAGTTGCAAAGTGTTAGCATCCAAAACATATTAAGTTTGTGTATTAGTAATAACACCCGTTTCATTACCATCGTAGTTGAATTTGATAAAAACTTCTCAATATAGACTTGGTTATGGGTGTGGTGCAACTCCACTTCCTTGTCCTCTGATGGATATTGTCATTGCTCTCTGCAGAATGAGAAAGATGTGCAAGAGGTGAAGTAGTTCAGGAATGGAAAAAAAAATTTGCTGTAAAGTCTACATAGAAAAAAAAATCTAAGTGTGAATTCAAGTACATAGTTGTTGAGTAGGGGTAGTTGGAGTGACTTTAATAACAACACTGGTAACTGAAGTGCCGATTTATGTTCAACTGTGTACGACTTCTAGATCTTTTAGCCTCTATATGTAAATAAAAAAATGTAAAAATAAAACAATTCATAAAAGGCTAATACTTAAGGCATATACCTTATGACCTGTAGGTGACAAATGCACAATGATATTTCTACCATATCTAAGTAGTCTACTATTATTGTCATAAACATTCAAAAGCCATGTTTTAGTTCTTGACTCAGTATACTTTTCCTTCTACACACAATAATTTAATTGTTATTCAAACTTACTTTGTTCATGAAGATTTTGAGAAGAACATAAAAGATATAGTATCTTTTATTTTGTTATGTCCATGGCCAAATCTTTACTGGGTACATTTGACATTAACAAATTGGTTGTTTTGTGAAATAGTAAAGTCAAGTTTTGTGTATTTTTTTTTACCTCAGTAGGCTCATCGAATAAGAGACTGTAAAACTTCACTTTACTATTTGACAAAACAATCAAATTGTTAATATTAAAGTTTTGACTATGGAAATAAGAAATAAAAGACATGAACTTCTACAAATCTTAATGAACAAAGTGAAGTTGAACAGGAACTGAATTGTTGGGAGTAGAAGTATACAAGTCAAGAACTAAAACAGGGCCTTTGGCAAACTAAACTTAAAACTACATTCAAATGGTTGCTGCAAAAAACATTTTTATTTTATTATCCAAGATGTAACAATGTAATTATGTATAGTGGCATCAAGCGAAAAAATATTGTTGAAATCTTTCATCCCTTCCTAGTTGCAAGGTGTTAGTGTCCAAAACACAATAAGTTTGAGCATTTGTAATAACACCCATTTCATTTCCACCATAGTTGAATTTGACAAAAACATCACAATATAGGCTTGGTTGTGGAGGTGGTGTAGCTCCACGTCCTTGTCTTTTGCTAGATATTGTCATAGCTCACTTTTGAATGAGGAAGATGTGCTAGAGGTGAAGTAGCTCAGGAATGGAAAAAAAAAGAAATTTGAAATAAAGTCTACGTAGAAAAAAAAAATTAAAATCTGATTGTAAAGAAATAGAATTAATTATAATTCAAGTACATAGTTGTTGAGTAGGGGTAGTTGGAGTGTTTCTAATAATAATTATTGTAGTTGAAGTGTCGATTTATGTTCAACTGTGCATGACTTCTTGAGCTCTTAGCCTCTAGATGTAAATAAAAAAAATGTAAAAACAAAGCAATTCATAAAAGGCTAATACTTAATGCATATACCTTATGACCTGCAGGTGACAAATGCACAACAATATTTCTACCATATCTAAGTAGTCTACTATTATTGTCATGAAAATTCAAAAGCCAAGTTTTAGTCCTTGACTTAGTATAACTTTTCCTTCTACACCTAATAATTTAATTTTTATTCGAACTTACTTTCTTCATAAAGATTTTGAGAAGAACATAAAAGATATAGTGTCTTTTATTTTCTTATGTACAAGGTCAAATCTTTACTTGGTACAATTGACATTAACAAATTGGTTGTTTTGTGAAATAGTGAAGTCAAGTTTTGTGTATTTTTTTTACCTCAGTAGGCTCATCGAATAAGAGACTGCAAAACTTCACTTTACTATTTGACAAAACAATCAAATTGTTAATATTAAAGTTTTGACTATGGAAATAAGAAATAAAAGACATGATCTTCTACAAATCTTAATGAACAAAGTGAAGTTGAATAGGAACTGAATTGTTGGGAGTTGAAGTATACAAGTCAAGAACTAAAACAGGGCTTTTGGCAAACTAAACTTAAAACTACATTAAAATGGTTGCTGCAAAAAACATTTTTATTTTATTATCCAAGATGTAACAATGTAATTATGTGGGGTGGGATCAAGCGAAAAAATATTGTTGAAATCTTTCATCCCTTCCTAGTTGCATGGTGTTAGTGTCCAAAACACAATAAGTTTGAGCATTTGTAATAACACCCATTTCATTTCCACCATAGTTGAATTTGACAAAAACATCATAATATAGGCTTGGTTGTGGAGGTGGTGTAGCTCCACGTCCTTGTCTTTTGCTAGATATTGTCATAGCTCACTTCTGAATGAGGAAGATGTGCTAGAGGTGAAATAGCTCAGGAATGGAAAAAAAAAAGGAAATTTGAAATAATGTCTACATAGAAAAAAAATAAAAATCTGATTGTAAAGAAATAGAATTAATTATAATTCAAGTACATAGTTGTTGAGTAGGGGTAGTTGGACTGTTTCTAATAACAATTATTGTAGTTGAAGTGCCTATTTATGTTCAACTATGTATGACTTCTTAAGCTCTTAGCCTCTAGATGTAAATAAAAAAAGGTAAAAATAAAGCAATTCATAAAAGGCTAATACTTAATGTATATACCTTCTGACCTCCAGGTGACAAATGCACAACAATATTTATACTATATCTAAGTAGTCTACTATTATTGTCGTGAAAATTCAAAAGCCAGGTTTTAGTCCTTGACTCAGTATACTTTTCCTTATACACCCAATAATTTAATTTTTATTCGAACTTACTTTCTTCATGAAGATTTTGAGAAGAACATAAAAGATATAGTGTCTTTTATTTTCTTATGTCCAAGGTCAAATCTTTACTTGGTACATTTGACATTAACAAATTGGTTGTTTTGTAAAATAGTGAAGTCAAGTTTTGTGTATTTTTTTTACCTCAGTAGGCTCATCGAATAAGAGATTCCAAAACTTGACTTTACTATTTGACAAAATAATCAAATTGTTAATATTAAAGTTTTGACTATGGAAATAAGAAATAAAAGACATGATCTTCTACAAATCTTAATGAACAAAGTGAGGTTCAATAGGAACTAAATTGTCGGGAGTAGAAGTATACAAGTCAAGAACTAAAACAGGGCTTTTGGCAAACTAATCTTAAAACTACATTCAAATGCTTGGTGCAAAACATTTTTATTTTAATATCCAAGAGGTAACAATGTAATTATGTGGGGTGGGATCAAGTGAAATAAAGTCTACATACAAAAAAGATAAAAATATGATTGTAAAAAATAGAATTCATTATAATTCAAGTACATAGTTGTTGAGTAGGGGTAGTTGGAGTGACTCTAATAACAATAGTCATAATTGAAGTGCCTATTTATGTTCAACTATGTACGAGTTCTTGATCTCTTAGCCTCTAGACGTAAATAAAAAATATAAAAATAAAGCAATTCATAAAAGGCTAATACTTAATACAAATACCTTCTAACCTCCAGGTGACAAATGGACAACAATATTTCTACAATATCTAAGTAGTATACTATTATTGTCTTGAACATTCAAAAACCATGTTTTTGTTCTTGACTCAGTACACTTTTCCTTCTACACCCAATAATTTAATTTTTATTCGAACTTACTTTCTTCATGAAGATTTTGAGAAGAACATAAAAGATATAGTGTCTTTTATTATGTAATATCCATGGTCAAATCTTTACTGAGTACATTTGACATTAACAATTTAGTTATTTTGTGAAATAGTGAAGTCAAGTTTTGTGTATTTTTTTGACCTTAGTAGGCTCATCTAAGAAGAGACTCCAAAATTTGACTTCACTATTTGACAAAACAATCAAACTGTTAATATTAAAGTTTTGACTATGGAAATAAGGAATAAAAGAAATGATCTTCTACAAATCGTAATGAACAAAGTGAGGTTCAATAGGAACTGAATTGTTGGGGGTTGAAGTATACAAGTCAAGAACTATAACAGGGCTTTTGGCAAACTAATCTTAGGAAAATGTAAAAATAAAGAAAATTATAAAAGGCTAATATTTCATGCATATACCTTCTGACCTCCAAGTGACAAATGCACAATGATATTTCAACTATATCTAAGAAGTCTATTATAATTGTCATGAACATTCAAAATCCATGTAAGTTTTTTACATGGTATACATTTCCTTCTACTCCCAATAATTTAGTTTTTTTTTAACTTACTTTCTTCATAAAGATTTTGAAAAGATCATAAAAGATCTAGTGTCGTTTATTTCTTATGTCCATTGTCAAATCTTTACTGGATACATTTGTCATTAACAATTTAGTTGTTTTGTGAAGTAGTCAAGTTTAATGCATTCTTTTACTATAGTAGGCTCATTGAATAAGAGACTCCAAAACTTGACTTCACTATTTGACAAAATAGTCAAATTGTTAATATTAAAGTTTCAACTATGGAAATAAAGAATAAAAGACACGATCTTCTAAAAATCTTAATGAACAAAGTGAGGTTGAATAAGAACTGAATTATTGTGAGTGGAAGTATTTAAGTCAAGATCTACCACAGTGCTTTTAGCTAACTAATCTTAAAACTACATTCAAATGGCTGGTCTAAAACATTTTTATTTTGTTATCGAAGAGGTAACAATGTAATTATGTGGGGTGGGATCAAGCAAAAAAATAATGTTGAAATCTTTCACCCCTTCCTAGTTGCAAGATGTTAGCGTTCAAAACACATTGAGTTTGTGTATTAGTAATAACACCCGTTTCATTACCATCATAGATGTATTTAACAAAAACTACTCAAAAAGCTGAATGTGGAGAAGTAGAATAAATTATAATCGAAGTACTTAGTTGTTGAATAGGGGTAGTTGAAGTGACTCTAATAACAATAGTGGTAGTTGAAGTGCCTATTTCTGTTCAACTATACACGACTTCTTAATCTCTTGGCCTTTTGATGTAAATAAAAAAATGTTAAAATAAAGTAATTCATACAAGGCTTATTTAAAGCATATACCTCCAAGCCTCCAGATGATAAATGCATAACAATATTTCAACTATATCTCAGAAGTTTACTATTATTGTCATGAACCTTCAAAATTTGAGTTTTAGTTATTAACTTAGTATACTCCCAATAATTTAGTTTTTATTCGAACTTACTTTCTTCATGAAGATTTTGAGAAGATCATAAAAGATCTAGTGTTTTTTATTTCTTATGTCCATGGTCAAATCCTTGCTCGATACATTTGATATTTACAATTTAGTTGTTTTGTGAAATAGTGAAGTCAAGTTTTGTGTATTTTTTTTGCCTCAGTAGGTTCATCGAATAAAAGACTCCAAAACTTGACTTCACTGTTTGAAAAAACAATCAAATTGTTAATATTAAAGTTGTAACTATGGAAATAATAAATAAAAGTCATGATCCTTGAAAAATCTTGATGAACAAAGTGAGGTTGAATATGAACTGAATTGCTGGGAGTGGAAGTATACAAGTTAAGAACAAAAATAGGGCTTTTGGCAAACTAATATTAAAATTACGTTCAAATGGCTGGTGTAAAACATTTTTATTTTGTTATCCAAGAGGTAACAATGTAATTATGTGTGGTAGGATCAAGTGAAAAAATAATGTTGAATTCTTTCATCCCTTCCTAGTTGCAAGGTGTTAGCGTCCAAAATGCATTGAGTTTGTGTAATAGTGATAACACCTGTTTCATTACCATCGTAGATGTATTTGACAAAAACTTCTCAAAATAGGCTTGGTTATGGAGGTGGTGCAGCTCGACTTCATTGGCCTTTGCTGGATATTGTCATAGCTTACATGTCAATAAGCAAGAAGCACTAGAGGTGAAGTTTCTCAAGAAAGGAAAAAAAAGAAACAGAAAGTAAAGTCTGCAAAGAGAAAAAAAAGCTGAGTATAGGGAAGTAGAATAAAATATAATCCAAGCACTTAGCTATTGAATAACGATAGTTGGAGTGACTCTAATAACAATAGTGGTAGTTGAAGTGCCAATTTAAGTTCAACTATGTATGACTTCTTGATCTCTTTGTCTTTAGATGTAAATAAAAAAATGCAAAAATAAAGTAATTCTTAAACAACTAATATTTAATTCATATACCTTCTGACCTCTAGGTGACAAATGCACAACAATATTTCTACTATATCTAAGAAGTCTACTATTATTGTCATGAACATTCTAAAGCCACGTTTTAGCTCTCAATTAAGTACACTTTTGCTTCTATTCCCAATAATTAAGTTTTTATTTGAACTTACTTTCTTCATGGAGATTTTGAGAAGATCATAAAAGATCTACTCTCGTTTATTTATTATGTCTATGATCGAATCTTTACTAGGCACACTTGACATTAACAATTTGGTTATTTTATGAAATAGTGAAGTCAAGTTTTGTATATTTTTTTTACCTCAGTGGGCTCACCAAATAAGAGACTCCAAAACTTAGCTTCACTATTTGACAAAGCAATGAAATTTTTAATATTAATGTTTTGACTAAGGATATAAGAAATAAAAGAAATGATATTCTAAAAATCTTGATGAACAAAGTGAGGTTGAATAGGAACTGAATTATTGGGAGTGGAAGTATACAAGTCAAGAACTAAAACAAGTCTTTTGGCTAACTAATCTTAAAACTGCATTCAAATGGCTGGTGTAAAGCATTTTTATTTTGTTATCCAAGAGGTAACAACGTAATTATGTGGGGTGGGATAAAGTGAAAAAATAATGTTGAAAAATTTCATGCCTTCCTAGTTGCAAGGTTTTAGTATCCATAACACATTGAGTTTGTGTATTAGTGATAACACCCGTTTCATTACCATTGCAGTTGTATTTGACAAAAACTTCTCAATATAGGCTCCACTTCCTTATCGTCTACTGGATACTGTCATAGCTCACTAGTGAATGATGAAGAAGTGCCAGAGGTGAAGTAGCTCAGGAAAGGAAAGAAAATAAATAGAAAGTCAAGTCTACATAAAAAATAAATAACTGATTGTGGAGAAGTAGAATATATTATAATCCAAGTATTTAGTTATTGAATAAGGGTCCTTGAAGTGCCTATTTAAGTTCAACTATGTATGACTTCTTCATCTCTTGCCCTTTAGATGTGAATAAAAATATGTAACAATGAAGCAATTCATAAAGGACTAATATTTAATGCATATACCTTCTGACCTCCAGGTGACAAATGCACCATAATATTTCCATTATATCCAAGAAGTCTACTACGATTGTCATGAACATTCAAAAGCCATGTTTTGGTTCTTAACTCAGTATACTTTTCCTTCTACTCCCAATAATTTAGTTTTTATTTAAACTTACTTTCTTCATGAAGATTTTGAGAATATTATAAAAGATCTAGTGTCTTTTATTTCCTATGTCCATAGTCAAATATTTACTGGGTATATTTGACATTAACAATTTGGTTGTTTTGTGATTTATTGAAGTCAAGTTTTGTGTATTTTTTTTTTACCTTAGTAGGATCATCAAATAAATGACTCCAAAACTTGACGTCACTATTTAACAAAACTGTAAAATTGCTAATACTAAAGTTTTTACCTTGGAAATAAGAAATAAAAGACACGATCTTCTAAAAATCTTGACGAAAAAAGTGAGGTTAAATAGGAACTGAATTGTTAGGAGTAGGAGTCTACAAGTCTAGAACTAGAATAGGGCTTTTAGCTAACTAATCTTAAAACTACATTCAAAGGTTTGTTGTAAAATATTTTTATTTTGTTATCCAAGAGGTAACAATGTAATTATTTGCAGTGGGACCAAGCAAAAAAATAATGTTGAAATCTTTCATCCCTTCCTAGTTGCAAGGTGTTAGCATCCAAAACACATTGAGTTTGTGTATTAGTAATAACACCTGTCTCATTACCATTGTTGTTGTATTTGGCAAAAACTTCTCAATATAGGCTTGGTTGTTGAGGTGGTGCAACTCCACTTCCTTGTCCTCTATTGGATGCTGACATAGCTCACTTCTGAATGATGTAGAAGTACTACAGGTGAATTAGCTCAAAAAGGAAAAAAACAGAAAGTAAAGTCTACATAGAAAAAACATAAAAAGCTGAGTGCAGAGAAGCAAAACAAATTATAATCTAAGTACTTAGATGTTGAATAGGGGTAGTTGGAATGACTCTAATTACAATAGTGGTAGTTGAAGTGCCTATTTATGTTCAACTATGTACGACTTCTTGATCTCTTAGCCTTTAGATGTAAATAAAAGAATGTAAATGAAAGCAATTCATAAAAA
>CATIWM010013130.1:0-25890 GCA_949671775.1 Mallotus repandus | reverse complement strand
ATATATATAAATAATTTGCATAATTAAAAAATATTATAAAAAGTAAATAAAATTATATTTACAAATAAATTATATCCTTAATGGTCATTTAACATACAAACTGCAACAGCTAATAAAATTTTACAAAACACTTCATATTTATCAGCTAACAACTATCAACTATCAGCTATCCACTATCAACAACCGCTATCAGTTATCAGTTGCTATAAACAGCTAAACCAAATAGGTCCCTAATATCAAAATTGTGTTTAGTTGATAATATTAGTTTGAGAATTTTTTTACTATTAATAATATTAGTTTGATAAATATTTTACAAAATTCATATATAAGTCATTGTAAGAAAAGTTGCTTACATGAACAAGAACATATTGTTAGTGAGGATTTGGGCAAGTGGCCAAACTTCCAAGAGGTATAACGGGAGACTCCGTTTCGACCATGTTCCTATTATCTAATTCCTATGTATTACTTACGAAGTTTTAAAAAAATTGATATTTGTCATAAAGTACACAACAAAGATATATTTTATTTCTTGTGAAATCCATATCGAATTTGATCATTGCATTGGTGCATAAATTCCCTTGCATTTCTTTGACAAAGCAAAGACATGACTGGCCATATCCCCTTTGCTTATCAAATGAAAACATCTATAGCCAGACCATTCGGCAGATGCTGTACTGTTTTTTATTTTTTTAGAACTCATAATTACTCACAGTTCCTGAGGTTTGTGCTGTTTTTGATGAAACAGTTCAGGGTATTTCCAATTATTTGATCCTTCTGATCACATGCTTGATAAGGCTACCAATTTGTCTTTGCCACTTACTTCCTCCGTTCCTTTATATTTGTCATTTTAGAGAGTTTCACTTGAATTAAAAAATAATTAATTAGACTTAAATTTAGAAAAAAAATGAGTTGAGAAACTAAAATACCCTTGGTTTTTAATTCAATACAAAATGGATGACTTTGGAATTATATCGAGCATTAATAACTTTGGATTGATACAAAAAAAATTTTAATTTTATTAATTGCATAAAAATGACAATTAAATGGAATTTCACATCTTCTCTAAAGTAACAGATATAAAGGAATGGAAGGAGTATAAGAAAAAAAATAAAATTTTATGTTGACTTAACTTTTTTATTGTTTCATTTTCATGATAAATTTCTTAAATATTTTTATCAAACTCCACAATTGTGAAGAATTATGGAATCCCCCAATGTTATTTTGATGACCATCCAAGTGTAAATGAACCATGGACGCCAAGCTTAGTAACGTGAGCTTATTACCAAGTGGGGCATGAAACCGCAAATGGACCATGAACATTTAGGTACTCAATTTCCATGCATTTTATTTTTTGGTTGAGGATATACGCCACTTATAACATCGCCACTTAACATTTTATTGTTCTTTTTTCTTGAAACATTAGCACCTGACTATTTTTTTTTTCGGAGCGAATTTAAGAGTGTATTTGGGTATCCATTTGGTGCATTTTGATGAATTTTACACTATACAATGAATACATTGTAACTTCGTAAAAGTTTTGAACAGAATTCCCGCATCATTCGGACGTTTACACAATTAGCTGTTTCTATTAATGGATTAAATGTGCATGTGGGAACCATAGCCAAAGAAGCAGCTAAGACCAATCCACTTTATTATTTTACACTTTTTCAATGTGAAATACATTACCATCCAAAAAATCTTTTTGATTAATAAATGAAAAAAGGGTCAAAT
This sequence comes from Mallotus repandus, assembly GCA_949671775.1. Lineage (NCBI taxonomy): Eukaryota > Viridiplantae > Streptophyta > Magnoliopsida > Malpighiales > Euphorbiaceae > Mallotus > Mallotus repandus. The sequence goes on along the minus strand of CATIWM010013130.1, from coordinate 24,159 downwards.
TGAACCCTCAACTTTAGATTAAATCTTACATTGGACATTTTTTTTTTTTTTCCATTTGAAATTTTTTCTTTTCAAAACAGTAAATATTGGACCCTCAATTAACGGATCCTCAAAAGTCCATTAAATTCAATTTATGTGGACTTGTAGTTTTCACTTTTTTAATGATCGAAGGATACAAAATGAAAAGGCCTACTTTTTTTTAATCTTAAAAAAAAATAAAACAATAAACATTGCAAAAGAAAAAATAAGTGGTGATTGTCTTCATCATTTTTGTTCTTCTCCTTCTTCTTTGTTCTTCTTCAACAAATAGTCATTAATGGCAAAAGGTGATAAAGAAAGTTTTAGAAGACAGAAAGGCGTCAAATGAAAGAGGACAAAAAAAAACATCAATGGTTCTAACTAGAAATAATAACAACCGCAAAAACAAAAAGAGAGTTTGAATCTCAAATCTACTACAATCGATTTCAATAATATTCATATACAATTCTTACATGAAAATAATTCCCATGTTCTGTGCTTCTTATTGATACAAAACAATTATTGATTTTCATAATGATTTAGAGAAGAATTGAAAGGAGTAAATTTCTTGGGCACTTTTAGATTTTTAATCTTTTTAACTAATTCAATCATTATTTTGATTTTCTGAATGTATGGGACCTATGGAAATTTATTGTCTATAAAAGCTTATTACATCTTGTTAGGTTATCTCCAACCATCAATACTAAAATGGTGTTAAATTTACACCAAAATGCAATTTTTGCAGTAATTTTTCTCCAACTCATTATACCCTTTTTAACACCAAAAAAATATTCTCTGTATATTATTTTTTATATCCCATATTATAATATTTAACACCTATATTTATATTCTTTCAACAAATGCATCCGGTAATAATATATTTTGGCATTGATCAAATAATGTTAAATTAATAAATTTTTATATAGCGCCATATTTATACTTAATTAAAAATTACATATTACATTCAAAGATGAATAATAAAAAAAGTACAATTTGAACAATATTTATATATTCTCATGCCTCCGAATTAGTATATTTCTCTCATAAATGGTCAATTAATGTATAATTCTTTTAGTATATATTATTTTTATTTGTTATATATATATTAAGAAAAATATTTTAAATAAAATACAATTTTGGACAAAATTATTAAAAAAATTATGTCTATACAATGAGAACTTAGACTAAATTAAATATATTAAAAGTTAATATAATTAAACTTTCCTTAAAAAAAAGTTAATATAATTTTTTAAAAAAAAAACCAAAAACGCGTCAAGTGAACATGGCAAATGCATTTTTGCATTGGCCATGCTCATTGACACAAAAATGGGTTTACAAATGTGTATGGGTTGGAGTTAAAAATCCATTTTTCCCCTCATTATCAGTATGCGTTGGAGTTGCCCTTAAGCTCAATTTCTAGTGTCTGCCATTTTGGGTTTAAACTTGGTTCGAATTCACTGTCCTTTAAAAGTTATCATTTTGTTATGGCTTAGCTTCAATATTAGTCTGTAGGCGTTGCATCCCTCTTCTAAATTTATGGGGTTGGTCAAATGAATCGTCGACTACATTTCTATTTACAGAATTTGAATTGCAGTTTTTCTTGCATTGTTATTATTGTGTTCATCAAACTTTCCCAAAATGGTTGGCTCTTGTAGTGCAAGAAGCAGCAACTCATGTTGTGAAGACTATTCTTTCCTTATGAGCTTTAAGAGATTGTTCGAGCCAAGACTTAGATTAATTCTTTCTTCTTTCTTCCAATTTTTTGTTTCTTGAGTTAGGATCTAGAATTGGGTGTAAAGAATCTGATGGTGTTTGAGGTTGTTCATTTGCATCGTATAACTCAAATTTGGGTATAAAGAATATGATGATTGTAGTGTTTAAGATTGTTCATTTGCAATATAACTCATATTTTTGAAAGGAAGAACAGTCTTAAAATTTTCTCCAACTCTGGAAGTTTCAATTGAAGAGGAAAGGAGAGTGTTGTGAAATTCGAGTTAATTTCCACCAATAATAAATTCACCTTGATAACTATTATCTAGGTGACTAGAGTGAAAACGATTTTACTAAAAATCACCCCAAGATAAAATTCACAGGAAAGTGGTGGGGTCACAATGCCTTCTTAAAAACCACTCCTTAGACAAAATTTTATCAAGACAAGTAATTTTAATAGCACAATAATTAACAACAACTATACCCGACAATAGCTATTTAAATAGACATAAAAGAGAACACCAAAATTTAACGAGGTTCGGCCAATTATGCCTACTTCCTCGGACACTACCAAAATAATATTTCACTAATTTAGAAAATATTACAAAAGAGAGAGAAAGAGTACAAATAGCCTAAATATAGGAGAAGGCTAATTTTATGAGATATGTAAATCAAAGGGGGGGAGATAGGCTTAAGACTCCTCCCAATTTTTCTTATTCCCAATGTGGGATTCCTATTTTGCTAAAAAAACAACAAGATTCAACCAACCAAAATTTATGAACTATATAACAAAAACAAAATAGTTTTCTCATTTATAAATACGGGTCATACAAGGTCCTACAACTCCACACATTCTAGGAGAAGCAAATGCTATATTCCCAAAGGAAAATATTATAGAGTTGCAATTTTTATGTATTTATTTATTTATTATTGTTGTTGCTGCATTTGATGTCTCATAATGTTTCTAATATTGGATAACTACATAAGTTTCGATTATATTTTATAGTCAAACTGAATGGATCTCAAAGTAAAAATTTTGTCACATTTATTTTATGTATAAAATTTAAATTTTAAATTTTATTTGAAGAAATATAAAATTTTTATCACTTTAAATAATAAATTTTGATTTTTTAAGAAGAGATTGGAAGAGATGGAGTAAATTTTGAGATTATTTCTCATTATCCGTCCTTTAGCATCATCTGGCCGAATAAATGAACATTTACACATGTAATTTTTAGAATTGCATGTGAAAGGAAATAGATTAAACTAATTAAATGCATAACCAAACCAAAGAAAAAAAAATGGAACTCAAGTAATTACTTATAAGCTAGGACAGCAACAGTAAATGTAGGGACGTCGATCATGTGTGATGATGAAATTTTTCAACCTATTCAAATGTGCACATGTGTCGATCAAATTATGCAAATATTTTTCATTTTCTTTTGCAGACTTGATACAAAAATTAATCAAACTGTTGGGATTAAGTGTCAAAAGACTATTTTATTTAAATGATATTTTAAAACGGTTTACCTCTACATATGTCACATCCTACATACAAAATGGATAACCATGTTGACTATATATATATGAACAACTTTTTTATATATAGATGGAGGGAGGAATGAGGATTTGAACATTTCACCTCTACATATGTCATATCCCACATACAAGATGGATAACGTCTTGGCTAAAATGGGCTGGTATATATATATATATAGTGTTAAATTAATTATTAAAAATATTTATTATTTTTATAATTTTATTTAAATTAAATTAAATTAATTGAAATTAGCAAATAAACTCTGCGCATTAATGATTTAAAAAATCGATATATTTTGTGATTGCAGTGGGAAATATTTATTACACCTATGTTAATTTGCATTTCAGCTTCAAAATTTTACATTTTTATATGATTATGAGCTATGTATTGCACACATTCTTGGACCTTTGAAATGTTTGACCATGGCCTTGTTACGTCATGTTAGGCCCATATATAAAGTAAAAGAATAATTTATAGTTTTTCTTACAGTCATTTCATAAGAAAATCAACTAGCTTTCATGGTGTTAGGCACCTCCAAACATTAAAAGATAACAACCAATAACAAGACTTGTATTAACTCAACAAGAATGAACCATTCTTGAATTTTTACATACTGCAACTACTATTTTGGCCTACCAAATCACTCACTATCACACCAACTAAAACGAAAGAAAAAGAAATGAAGAAAAAAAATTAAAGCTCAAAGGGTTTTAATGCACTCAACAAAATATTTTAAAGTACAGTAGATGATAGTAACATTAAAAATCCCTAAGTTCATGTACAAATAAATGGGATTATCAGATTTAGCTAGCTATAGCTCACCTGGATTTTGACCTTGGAGATTTGAAACGAATGTTTGTTTGGTATAACAAAGTTGAAAAATTTTTAGTCATCATAACAATTTTTCTTGGATCCAAGACACTGGAAATGTGGGGGTTTTGAAGACTATGAAATGATGGGTATCTTAATATTAATTATTTGAGGGTTTATTTATTTATTTTTTTAAATATGAATATAAAATTATAAAAACAGTAAAAATTCTTTAACAACTACATGTATATATTATAATTTAAATTTGACATATGACTTGAACAAAAATGGTTTTCTGTTAGCTGATCTTAATGATTATCAGTTTAGGATGTTAGTGATCAATTAACAGCTTTCTTGAATCTTGACTGCTAGCTTGCATGAATCCCAGATAGAATTTTTTTTAGAGTTATATAAAATGATGATCATGTGAGTGAGGGAGTGAGGGAGTGAGTTTTATGGGTTTCGGTGCAATGAGAGGGGTGAGAAAAGTTAGGTTGGCAAAGAGAGAACAACGGGGCGACTTGTTAGCCTCAAAATACGGGTCAAACAAGAATTAAATGGTGCTATATATTTTCCTTAAATTTTAAGCAAATCTACCACTTAATTTATTTAATCTCATTTCATAAATATACATACTTACACCCTCTCAATTCCTTTCACTTCCTTCTCTTTCACCACCCACTTTGACGTAACACTCCTATAAAAATCATAATCATGCCAAAGCATTTTACTAGTAACTCTAATTGATTCATTTTATTCCACGAACGCGTCACATTTTTGTAATTTTTATACTTTTTTTTCATTAGCTTTTTTATAAAATTAAAATTCATCTTTTATTGAGAGAATAGTCAAGTAGTTATTTCTTTCTAAAGACATCATGAGGTGTAAAATTTAAATTTTGTTGTTATCAATTTTAAAAAAGAAAAATGTCTCTATTATGTAGTTCATCTACATTTAAATCATATGATTTTGTTATCAATTAAAAAAAATCATCTTAGAATTTTAAGTTGGTCATTTTTTTTAAAAAAATAATAATAAAATAAACTTTTTTTTTTCAAAAATTAGTAAAAAGCACAAAAAAATTCAACTGGCTAAGTTGATTGTATTTATATAACTAATTAATCAATTAAGCTAGATTCAACCATTATCAACACCTTTGAATATGAATTGGTAGAGGAGATGAATTAAGTAGGGTAGTTGAAAAACAAAACAAAACAAAAATTTCAAGATTCTTGAATTTTAATGCTTTCCGTTTATGAAAATATAGGTGGGATGTCTTCCATATCAGCACATGAATCAATCTAAGCCTTCACATAATAACCTGCAGATTACTATCTTTAAATGATAATCAACTTATCTTGAAGGTGTGCAATCTTTTTCTATGAATGTTAATTTAATATAGACAGCAGTAGTGTGTGTGTATAAGCTCTTTATAAGTGTCTGTAAATCCACACCAAAGTCAATAGTAGTGAATTAAGAACCAATAACAAGAGTTTGCATCAATTAATACCACTGAATAATTCTATTAAACAACTTGGGTATTGACCAATACCTGATTTCTAAAGACTTGGCTAATTTATTTTTTTAAATTACTGCTGTGTAAAATTTATAAGACTTCAATTAGTTCAATTTAATTGGAACAAAAATAAAGTTCTTTTAACAATTAATTCAATATAATTGTATATAACACCACTCAAACTAAAAATAATGTTTAAACGAGAACAATTTCTTACTAGTTATTTTAGTATTTATTATTTCTAAGGGTGAAAATTAGTGCCACCCTTATTAGGCTATTAAGTTATATATCTTCACATATATATGAAGAGCACTAGACGTTGCGGTTTTCACACGTTGATGGTGATATTAATTAATATTTTTCTTTTTTTGAAAAAAAATATTTCTTTTTGTTTTTGGGAATTAGATCCCAGATATATGGTCTTTTTAATGAAGGTGGGTTCTTGATATTGACAAGAAACTAACATGCCTATTGCTAATTAGCCAGAGAAAGCCCTTAAACAAAGTACAGCTGATGACAATGATGATGATCATCTCATCATCTTATTTTTCACTTCAGACCTTTAATGGATTGTTTAAGTTGAATTAACAGAAAGCTAATATATATATATATATATATATATTGATAAAGGAAATAATTTTTTAAGAGAAAAAAAAAGGACTATATAAGTTAAGGTCTCTCCTCAGCAGGAAGCAAAGGCCACATGTATGTAGCTAGCCAACCAAACGCATTAAGGAATTAAATATAATATAAACTAAAAATCTACATTAAAAGAAGTTAGCTCATTTGAAAAAAATATATATATGTATATGGTTCTTTCATTATTGTAGATTGATTTTGGAGTTGGACCATAAGGGATGCATATTTAATTTTTTGCAGAATTTTTTAATAAGGAATTCAGCATTCAAAATATTAATATCTTACTATTCCTTTTCTTGAATAATTCTAAGAGAGCATTCTGTATATCTACCAAATGCATTAAAAAAAATTATTTTCTCTAAGTTCTAGCTTTAAGAATCAAGTCGCTATGATTATTTTTTGCAAATTTAAATTTAATTATATAGGATTTATTTTTTATTTATTAAAAATAGATCAAAATTTATATATTATATAATTAATATTTTATAAAATAATTATTGAAAGGGATAAATAATATTAGTAAGTGAAGAAATTGGAATTTGAAATTTCTTCACATTTCAGACATCAAAGAAGAATATAATACTGTTTAAATTAGTTGATAAACGTTGTTCTCGCTTAACCGATATTTTGAGTTCAAATTATAATGTATACCATCGTATTTAGTTAGTTATTGAGACATATTTATTGTTCTTATGATTTTATTCAAATCAAATTAAATTAATCAGAATTTAGTAGATTATAAATACCAGTAGTTTAAAAAATATATATATATATATAATTATAAAAAAAAATTGATTGAGTTACACCTCCCTAACTATAGACAATTTATTTTTAATTCAACTTGGAAAGAGAATTTTAATATAATTGCGAAAGTTATATGTGAGAAAAACTATTAATCAAGTGAAGAAAGTCAAAATACATTTAAGAAGTCACACGTGAGCAAGTAGAAAGATTATAGCTGGCATTTATACAACACAATCTCCAGACTCTTAATTTCTTTATCTCTGACTCTTTCTTTTTCTTCTGTGTCTTAGCCTCCATTGAAATTGAAATTGAAATTGATTCTTCCTCGCCATTAATGAAATGAATTTGCATCTCCGGAATCTATAATTGCTGAAATCCTCGTACATCATAGCAGAGAAAAGGGTGTTCAACAAACAAACAAAAATTAGCTCATCATCACCATCATCGTCATCATCATTTTGGGCTCCATTTATATATAATATATACACCTTTATATCCATTTTCTTTTATATATATATATATATATATCTATACATAAGCATTGGTCCACTTTTCTCTGTATTATCTTGCCTTTTAAGCACTCTCTTCTTCTTCTGCTTCTTCTCTTATCTTTATATTTCCCATTTCTTGTTCCCTTCAATCTCTCTTTCTCTCTTAGCCCAACTTCACCTTTCATAGAGAGAGCATGCCTGAATGTCCAGAGAAAGGTAACAAGTACAAATCATTCTCTTTTTTCTCTATAACCCTAAAGTTTTCTTTATCTGGATTCTTGCTTGTAAGGTTTCTTTTTTCATCATCTTGGAATCATATATATTGCTTTTTATGACCATGTTCATGACTAGCTCTATAACTAACACTAACAACTCTATCATTACTTCCCAATTCAATTTGACTTTAATTTAATTTAATTTTTTTCTTGATGGTATTGTATATGTATATATATGTTTGTATAGGGAGAGATTTGATGAGATAGGCAAGAAGATCAAAAGAGAAATAGATGCCTCATCTCAAATGGGAAGAAGACACATGTTGGGTCCTCCCGGAACCCTAAATACAATTACTCCTTGTGCTGCTTGTAAGCTTTTAAGAAGAAGGTGTGCTCAAGAATGTCCCTTTTCTCCATATTTCTCTCCCCATGAACCTCAGAAGTTTGCATCTGTTCATAAAGTTTTTGGTGCCAGCAATGTCTCAAAGATGCTAATGGTAATTAACAAAAAAACAAACCCTAGCAAATTAATTGATCATATCAAGTTCTTCACCTTTTTTTTTAATTGTCAACGTCAAGTTTTTGTTCTTGAACCAGTACTGAAGTCATCTCCAGGACTGAGGTTATATATATGAGTTCATGTTGTTGATGTGGTTTTGTATGAATAATATTTCAGGAGGTCCCCGAAAGCCAAAGAGCAGATGCAGCAAATAGTCTTGTTTATGAAGCAAATGTAAGGCTAAGAGATCCAGTTTATGGATGCATGGGTGCAATTTCAGCTTTACAACAGCAAGTGCAAGCATTACAAGCTGAACTTAATGCAGTAAGGACTGAAATACTCAAATATAAATATAGAGAAGCAAACATTTTACCCTCAACTCATGTAGCTTTGCTTTCTTCTGGAGCTGTTTCTCTTGCAGCAGCATCTCCATCCTTAACTACTCCATCACAGCCGCCGCCGTCCCCTCCGCCACCACCTCTTCCTCCTACTCTTACTCCTACTTCCTCTTCTTCTTCCTTGTACACCCACCAGCCAACCTCCGCAGCCGACTATAGTACCATTCCAAGTGATAATGTTGCCTTCTTTGGATAATTAACACTTCTAGTCTCTCTCAAAGGAAACAATTCATTTTCTCTATTATGAATCAGGTTGATGAACAATAAAAATTGAGGAACAGAATTTAATACCGATATTTTGATTAATTGGGGATGTTTAATTAATTAGTCTTGAAATTAATTACTGTTCAAATATTTGATTGGAGTCTACATATATATATTTCTTAGATACTTATGGTTGACATGTTTCTTTCTTCTCCACTTTTTTCTTTTTGTCCCATTACTTTCTTGTTATTCACTTCTTTTGCAATGTTTCTTGACCCATTATTGATCTCTCTTTCACCATTGCAATGAAAACATGTATACAAATTCAAGAACTTGGGTTAGAGACTAATTTGTCCTCCAATATGAGTAGTTTTTGATGTTGGGGTGAATTGATGTGTGTGTATGCATTCTAGCTGGATCACTAGAGACAAATTTTATGGCATGATAGTCTGTGCCATTTGATGGAAGAATCTGAATGTTGCTTGAAGTCGGGGGAGACAAAAGGTATGGCTGTGATAATCCCCATATAGAAGTTTAGAAACTTTTTAAGTAATTGGCTACAATTTGGAAGCCAATTATAGTTGGAACTATACTAGTGTCCTTGAGACCCTTCATTTCTACTATTTCGTGAAAGGTAATTTTTCTTGTTTTTTGCATTTGTGTTCTTGTTTCATTTACTTTGTTTCTTCATAATGTTCACTTTGGTTTAGTAATTAATTGATAGTAGTAGTATTTTAAGAGGTAAAATGGTGAAATTAGTGTTCTTATAAAGTCTGTTAGGAGAGTTTTGCCTCCTAAATAGTCAGAGTTTTTATGGCTACTGAATTTCAAAATTATCAAATGAAAAAAAAGGGCAACTAATGTTCTTATAAAAGCCTTTCTGAGGGGTTCTTGACGATGTTATTTTTGCATCATAAAATCAAGATTGTTACAAAAAAGGATATTCCAAAAAGATTATTTATTAGATTTTCATATGATTTACTAGTCATCCAAGAAAGATTTGGTTTCATAATTTTACCTATCACATGAATTATGAATATATATAATATTGTAGGAACTTTTCAACGATAAGAATTCCTTCTGCTTCTTAACATGATTGATGATCCTACATGTATAGACCCTTTGACCCATTTATTCTATTTTTCACACACTTTGGTGAATTAGGTTCAGACCAGTTATTCAAAAAAAAATAAAAAATTGGGTAACATGTGATAGAATCTTAGGAAAATAAATTAAGAAGCACATGCTTGTAGAGAATATCATTCATTGCAACTTGCAAAATTAATGAAGATAGAGTTTAGTACTGTATACTAACTTGTGTTGAACGTATTGGAAACTTTCAGTCAATTGGTAAGTTTGTGATTAACTCTAAACACAGATTTATCAATAATTTTTTTATCTAAACACAGAATACAACACTTTTATATATAGAGAGATATTCCTTTTTTCAAATTTGTCAACTATATTTACATATCGATGTATATGTTTTCATCAGTGAATAAGTTAAAGAAATAATTCAATTTGTTTTATAAGGTGTAAAATCCGACTCATGATACTATATACCAACTACATAAAATAGAAAAATATGTTAGCAGAATGAAGAATTAATATTGATGCATACATGACATTGCAATACTTATGAAGATATACCAAAATTGTGTAGTAATGGTGTATGTATTTGTTGGATGGTCAATGGGGTGGACAGCTAGATTAATTGCATTGTCAATATGATGGGTTTCCTTGGCGTGTAGACTTCAGCTTGAGTGAGGCATGGGATTAATGTGTACAGGAATCTGAATTATTTTAGACAAACAAGTTAAGTAAAACTCATTCCATATTCACTATATACTTCATAATCTTTTTTGTTTGCATTATATCATTTTCCATTTTCTGTCTCTCTTATTAGTATGTTTGTTTCTATGCATTGAAAATTATCAAATGGATTATATCATTATAAACATGTGAATTAGTTTTCTTCTTAGAATTAAAGTCTGGCTCTTACAATTAATTAATTAGTTCTTACTTTGTTGTTATGATTCTGTTCGAATTGAATTGAACTAGTTAGAGTTCAGTAAATTCTAAATACTAGTAGTTTAAACTAATAAAATTAATAACTTTAGTATTTTATATAATTTCAAGGCTAATCCAAACATTAAAAAAATTTATTATTTTTCTATTAATTGATTCTAATGAAGATTTGAACTTGAAATCTTAAAGTTGTGAAAAGAATCCAATTCATATGCCAATACATCAAAATAATAATAATAAAACTCATTCTTTGACAATTATCTAGTCCCATTGTTCATGCTTTTAACTGAACTATAAAATGAATTTAATACAGCATGAGAACCACAAAAAAGTGGATGGATATATGTATTCAGAAAAGTAATGCAAAGTTTTTATGAGTGAATGTTCAATTAAATGTATAAAGTAGGAGAAAATCAAATCAATAGGTTAGTTTACCAAAAATAGTAGTATAGAAAAAGTAAATGTAGAAGTAATGTAATGAACCTTTTCCCATATAAGTTTTTAGTCTTTCTCAAACTAGTCTCTAGAATCCCTGAAGATGGTGACTAAATCAGGTGTTATGTCATGATTGCTTCAAATAGTGGCATCCTAGCTTAACTTGTCCCCTCCTTCTTCTTCATCTCTAAAGTAAAACACAACTTTAGTTGAATTCCTTCTTCCCACACAATCTCATTTTTGCCTCTCTCATTGAACTCAGTGTGGATAAACAGTCTCTAGAAACAAAGAAGTTTTATTTTGGTGAAAAGTTTGTATATAAATAAACTAGTTTCAAGCATTAAAAAGTTTAAATTTCATTAAAAAAAATTTTAAATTTAAATTTTGTGTACAGAAAAAATACGATACTAAAAGAGTTTTTTTTTTATGGGATTGACGCGATTCAATTATTTATTATTAGAAACTCGTGTGGCAAATTATTTCAGAACTTTTATTTCATCACTCGCTGGACTCAATAGAAATTAGTTGATTAATACTATGAAATATAGTAAGGTGAAAAAATTTTATTTTTTGTAAAGATCAATTCAGTTTGATTTGGATTAATCAAAACTTTTATGAAAAATTATTTCAGAACCATTATCTCGCAAGCTCCAAAATATGACAAAATTAGATGAATACCATTTAGATTGTGAGTTGCAGTAAGGGAAGAAGTTCTAGACTCCAAAATATTCACCGATATTCCAAGAATTCTTAATTTTTTCTAGACTCCAAAATATTCACTGATATTCCAAGAATTCTTAGTTTTTACTCAATTTCTTTGCCGACATTTGTATGAGAAGTGTAATTCGAAATGTTGAGCGTAAAACAAGATATTATATCATTAATTTTAAGATCTTGGAACAATTAAGAGTGTTATTAGTCACGTGGGATTCTTGATTATTCTCCTAAAGCAAAGTGGTTACACTACTAAGCAGAAAATTAACACCATTGATCACTGGTGCTTTCCTTTTCATCAAGTGGCAAGTGTCAGGTGTTATTTCCTTTTCTTCTACAGCCCCAATTGCTCTCCTTCTCTTTTACACTTGGTAGGAGCTGTCAATATAAATGACAGGTCAATTGTACATTGCTCAAAACTAATATAATAATTCAATAGTTGAGTATTTATCTCATTATACTGATTTTTTGAGCCATCAAAAATTAAAAGGAGAAAAAGAAGACTTAGTATCAGGTTTCTCTGCGATATTTATAAATAAGGGTTTAGCCGTTAGATCTAAGTAATACAATCTGATAATATCTGTAATTCTTATGTGTAGTTTACAAAAATGATACTGTGTGATAAAAAAAGTTTCAAAAATTTTGATTAAATATACCAAAAATATATAGTTTTGGTATAAATGGTGTTTTGACTAGTGTCTAAGCACCTTTTTCACTCAAAAGCACATGCTCACTCTCAAATCTCAATATGAAAAGAGAAAATTAAGTAAACTACCAGGAGGTGATGATTAATCATGGACTTATATAGTAGTATATTTTATGTAAATGTTAAGAACTATACAATTGTTTTAGTCCTGCAAACTTAGCAAACAGCTAGCTAATTATTTTATACATATAAAATGCTTTTTTGGGAATGATGTTTTTGATATTGAGAACTTGCAAATATGAACTTTTAAAAAAAAAATTGTTTCATGTAAGTAAGTCCTAGCTAGCTAGGAAGAAATTTTAAAAACAAAATCATGTAAGATTTGTTTTGTTTGACTGTTATTGCATTTATGTGGGGTTGACATAGTTTTCTAAGATTGAGAATTTAAAGTGTCAGCATTTGGATTATTAAATTCATGATTAATTCCTTTTTAATTGTGGTTTCCAGTTGGTTTTAGATCAATCTTAGTTTGATTTATCAAGGGAAAGCATGTGTTTGTTGGGGGCTATAAATTAATTGAAGTTGAGTTATGTCATGTTGTTACAGTTGAGTTACCTAATTTTAATTGTGGGTACATTTTGAAAATATAATTTTTTTCTAATTAATTAATTAATCCGGTTAGATGTAAGATTTCAAGAGTGGTAAAAAATTTTCAACAATTAATTTAATACTATTATGTATATCACAACTCAAACTCGACATGTTATTTAAATGAGAATAACATCTTATCAATTAATTTTAATGGTTGCTAATAAAATAAATTATTAATATATTAATTATTATATTCTGGTATATATGTTATTCTTATTAAAAAAATCGATTAGCAAAATATAAAGGTGGAAAATGACTAAAAAAAAGATAATTCTTTTAAGAAAATTGAAATGTGAAAGTCTAAAACCAATCTAGGGTATGCTATTTTGACATTGCTTAAATGGCTAAAATGGCTTTTGGGTTTTGAAAGAATCCAGTCATGTGCATATGGCCAAATTTTCTAAGCAAAATATAATATATCCTTTTTTTAAAAAAATAATCTATTATGTCACTGCAGCCTATATAAGATTTTAATACAAAGTCAATATGCAATTAATCAACAGTCTATTATAATATATTTAATGCAACTATCAATCAATTCAGGCTCTTATCACCATCATCGTCATCAAATTTTTAATTATTTTCTAGATGATGATCTTGAGCAATACATTTCATCTTGTACAAGCTGCTTCTACATATACATAATTTCCCAATGTTCAGTCTATTCAAATTCTAGATGTCAACATAAGCTCCAACTTAAATTCTACACTTCCTATCATCATCAAGATTCTTCATCATCATTCTTTGTTTTTATTAATCAATTGGTTAGTCACTAATTAACCTGTTAATTGCATTTTTGGTTTGATTTTCATTATATCAAAAAATAATATAGAATAAAAGAAAAACTTTTCATTTTTATGTTCTTTCATTAGATTTTTCAATTGATTTTTAGTGTTATGTAATATTTAAAATTTATTAAACTCTGACTAATATATTTTAATTTAATGTAACCATAAGTGATAAAACTCTGAAAAAGGTCAAGACATCATCTGAAAGTTTAGTTATTCACTTTGAGGTATGAAAATTTTCGATTCAATTTTAACGGAGAGTAAAAAATTTTTAATAATTAATATAATATAACTATATATATTAATATTTAAATTTAAAATATAGCTTAAATGAAAATAATTTTTATAAACTGATTTCAATATTCGTTCATGAAATGGAACAATTAAAATACAAATGATTGATACTTTTTGCATGCAGCTGACCGAATATACGTACCCTTATCGGTATCAGAAATTCTGCCTTCATAGATCTTTTAACTCTAGCATCAGAAAATTAGCTCGCTACTGATAGGCCTATTGATTTGAGCCCAAAACTTTCTAGCTGTTAACTGTATACAGTGGGCTACTGCCTAAAAACCCAGATTAGCTGGACTCCATGAAGTAGAGGTCGCACCAAACACAACTCTCCGCAAGTCTTTGGAGGGTAATGCCTAAATTTTGTAATTTTGTGTTGCTTTCTTCTCACAGTATATTTAATTAATGTAAGCATTATTACTAAGTCAACTGTGTCGAGAATATTCATATATTTAATAAAAAGAAAACTTATGTTATTGTGATTTACCCAAAAATAAATTTATAGCAGCTAATAGAAGAGTAGTTAAATGGTTATTTATTTTTTTATTGTGTGACATATATAAGTTGCGATGCGCTCTTCTTTCAATGTGACATAAAAATAGCTACCCCGTAAAAAGAAAAAATTAAGTGGTTATTTTTCTCTTAAGACATTTTGAAATGTCGTCTTCAATTTGTGGAATTTATTTTTATCTAATTTAGAGGAGAGCTATCCTCTATTATGGAATTTATTAATGTTTAAATTATATGACATTTTTATTAATAAAAAATAAATTTGAAAGATATAATTTCACTCATGGCTTTAATTCAAAGTGTTAAAAATATTTTTTAATTTTTTATTTAAACCATCAATATTTAAAGTTTAATTGATATAGTTTGGTATAAATAAAACTATACTAATGGTAAAGATCAGTTATCAAATTTAAAACAGATTTAAGCGAAAAGAATCTTTAAAAAATTATTGATGTTGTTGGGTGTTTTTAGATCCCACCTAACCAAAACAGAGTCTTTTTGGTCAACATTAAGTAAAAAACAAAAAAGAAAGAAAGAAAACAAACGAACAAAAAGAAAAAATAATGAAAAGAAAACAGAAGTTGCACATACCCAAAACAAAGTTTAATATCGTTGTTCAAAAAACAAAACAAAACAAAGTGTAATATCTCTTTTCAGATACACTTATATGATTCAGCACTTCACTTGAGACTCCAAGTGACATTAAAAATACATCTTCAACACAAAACAAAAACTTGGACAAACTACATTTTATTCTTACAAGACTTGATCCAAAATACAAAACCAAAACCCACAATTTATAATTAATTAATTAACCCTCCTGCAATTCTTTCTGATCTCTCCTTGTGATCCAGTAAGTGGGCTAATGTCTCCCATCTTGATCATGCCACTAACAAAATCAGATAAGAAAGTGTTTTCGCCATTGCTGTAGCTGCGAACTATTGAATCAGTTGATCCACCATTGAACAATTGTTGATCTGAGTGAAGTAAGCCCTTTTGGGCAAGCAAGTTCTTGAAGTAGTTGTTGTCAAAAGATGTAGGAGTCTGCAAATCAAGTGGTGCTAAGTTGTTGTCACCACCTGAGCTTGGGCAGTTTGATCTCCTTGTTTGAGCAAAAGAACGGTCTATGTTGGTTTCATTGTATATTCTTGCCCTAAAATTTGTGCACCTTGCTTGTCCAATTGTGTGGGAACCTATATAAAATATTACATGACATTAGAATTAAGTTAAGGAAATTAAAATCCTAGTAAAAACCTTATACATAACATATGAACTATAATGGAAATATATAAATACCATTGATTTGTATATAATTTTTATTACATTCCCGTATTAAAATAAACGAATTAGTCTGATGTAACATATATATATATATATATATATATATGTTTGACATATATGGAATTTTATTATAAAGTAATAATATGAATTTTTATTGAGGTGAATTAAGAAAAGTCGGTGTACTATAAGATAAGGTTGTTTTACTAGGAAATTCAAATGGTGAAAATTATGCACACATAGATCAAGAATATTGAATTGTTGCTAACCAAAAGAAGAAAAAAGAGAAAAGAGAAGAGAGAAAATTAACTTTGAGGAGAGACTAACCAGATAAAGCAACCAAGTCTCTAGTTGAAAGCCCAAGAGCATTAAACCTTGAGATGAGTTGGTTAAGATTAGAGGTTGGAGCTGGAATGCCATTATTGGCAGCAGAAAGGCTTGCAGTTCTAGCATCTCTTCTTCCAAGTTTAACATCCCAAGTTTTACCTCCAAGCTATAACCCCATCAACATTTCAAGAAAACCCATGTTAAATATTAAACAATATTTTGATGAACTACTGAATTATTATTATTGCAAAATTGGAAATTAAAAGGACAACTTACAATAACACTGGAGTCTCTAGCAGCAATGGCTAAGATATCAGCACATGAGACTACACCAGGGCAAGCCTTCTCAACAGCAGATTTTATGCTGTCAATCACCTCAAATCCTCTGGCAGAATTCCTGTTAGGATTTGCAGTTTTTTCTCCGGTGAAGGAAGATGTGTCGTCAAGTAGAATTGAACCATCACATCCCTGTCAAAACGAAAAAGTTTCAATGATCTTGATATAAGGAAACAAAAAAGTAAAATTAAGTGGGTCCATTAACTATAATATCTTAAGCAATGACCATCATGAAAATTATAATATATTAATATACTTATGTTGACATAAACCAAAATCTTTCACGTCTATGCATTAGACACATAGGCCTTGGTAGACATTTTTGTTGACCTTTAATCTAACTAACGTCATGACCTATATGCCCTGTAACAGTACATTATGCCCATATTTCTAATAAGTAAAACTATATGATTGAACAACTAATTAAGCATAAGATTAGCTATGAAGATTTTGGTTTTGAATTTTATACGATAAATAAAACTAAGACCGCTCGTGGCTTATATAATAAAAGAAGAATTACATTAACAAAGCAGTCGTGGAAGAATAAGCGAACAAGGGATGCACCCATTCTTTTTTCATTATTAATGGCGGATTGAACAACAGGTTTCACAGTAGAAAATAGGTTAGAGCAAGTTTTGGAGTAGAAATTTGTTGAGAGTTGAGCATGGCATGTAACGCTCACTAGGAGACAGAAGGTCACAATGGCTTTGAAAATTGAAGAAAAAGCCATGGATAGAACAGCACTACTTACAGAAAAACAATAAATAGTTTTGTGTGTGTTTTGTTGAAATGAAGTGCAAGGTAATGGGATTTATATAGAGAAGGTTTGATCAAGGTACTTATGGTCGACACAAGACAGGTAACCTAACACGTAGAATAATTATGTCTTTGCATGGCATTCTTTATACGTTAATATTAAAAAATTCTAATTCATAATAATGATTTTGATTAAATATATTTGATATCAAAGACTTTAGAGTAAGAACACATCTTTTGAATTGTATGCTACAAGGACTATTTTCAAAGATTCTAACTATATATATATATATAAAATATTAATGTTTCCTTTTAATTTCTCTTTTTTAATTTTAAATTGGTAATTACAATTTGTCAAAAGCAATGGTCCCATTTGGAAACAACGTTTATCTCCATAGTTAAGTTAAAAGATCGATCACTTGAGAACAAAGTGATCATAACGGGTTGACATGGCTGCATTTGACTTGTTCTTTTTTAAAGTTAACAAGCTCAAGACTTGTATTATCTTCTTGTACAGTGCAATTCTGATGAAGGTGTCTTAGTTAACGCGGTTTTTACTTGTCCATTGATCATGCAAGCTAAGCTACAGAGGTTGAAAGAAGCTTCTATACATATTTATTTTAGGACACATATGCAAGTACCTAACAACCCACTATATGGCATCTTTTTTTGAGTTGCACTTTTCACACTACATTTTGAGTATAGCATCATTTCATCAACCACTACACTTTGAAATATCATTTTGTACTTTTGATTCTTCATCAATGTTAATGTTATTGGATTACTAGTTGCAATTCACCTGCGAAGGTTGAGTAGTTATATAGCAAAAACTCCTTTTATGACATTAAAAAATTAAGGGATGGGTTCGATTCTAGACCATCATAAGGATGAAGTTTTCCTAATTTTTTTTTTTAAAATTCCTGATTCACTTATGCTAGTATATATCTCGTAATGCAAGATGTCGAAAAATTCCCCTTTATTATTTTTATATTAGTTTGTTATTTTTCTTGTGTTATTATACATATATGAGACTTGCTATCACAAAAGAGAAACTTGCATATTAGCATATATGTGTAGAAAAAACATACTCAACAATTTTCAAAGTCCACGTTTCTATTTATGATTTAGTTATGATTTCTTTGCTCGTTGAATTTTAGCATCTAACGGATTAGTTGCGCTCCTGCTTTTCCACAAGGTGTAGCTCGAAAAATGTCTTTGCCTAAGCATGAAAAGATATTCAATATTTTTTCTATCAATATATGCATTATTTAGGTTTTGCATATATATAAAATCAAACAGAAAAATTAATGAAACTAAGTGTTGATGTATTTCACAATAAAAAGTAGTGTTTCTTTTTAAATCACACACAATTTATTTTAAAAATTAATAACAATATGATTTGAACTTTGCATCATAAAATATTGTTAAAGTTTTAAATTTTGAACAAATTAAGGTCGTTTTATAGCTTTCAATTTGCAGCCACATTTTTCAAATTTCAAATATTCTGTTACCTAACTAACTAAAAAATGATTGGCTATCCATAAAAAGTTTCCTTGAATTATTAATCAAAGTTTGGCAAGAGCATGTAACATCCCTTAGTTAGGTTCTTCCAATCAATTTATGTTTCCAGCTGCCTCTAAAGTTGCCGTCTTTGCATTCAAACATTTTAGTTAGTATATTAATATTCAATTTTTCCAAAGTCAATTTTTATTTTATCTTCCCCATATCTATACATATGTATGGACCTCAATGGAGTCAAGTAGAATATAGATTTTCTAAAGTGATGTCGTTGAATATAACCAATATCTGTCTTTATCTTTTCTCTTCCTCAACCTTCCACATCAATAAATTTAAATTTTTTTTTTCTCTCTTACTTGCCTTTTCTATTTGCCTTCCTTTACATGCTTGGCTGGTCCTTATCAAGAAATAACAAACTCAACCAGACAGGTACTTCGAAGTTTGTAGTAACAAATCAAAGAAATTATAGTTGGGTTGGTTAGATACCGTCGCATTAAATTAGTTATTTGAAAATTTTTGTAGTTTTTATAGTTTTATCTCAATCGAATCAGATTAATTAAAATTTAGTGGAATTTGAATATTAATAGTTTAGATAAAAGAAATTGATGAAATATAATTATTCATACTCATGCTCAAATGTTAAAAGAAAAAAAAATATGTGGACGAAATTAAAAATTACCCATTCTGTATCTGTTATTTTGATTTTGTTTCAATGAAATTACTGATTTCTTTTTTTTAAAAAAGATGAAATTACTGAGTTGAGTCATTGTTTTATTATATTTCTCATCAAACTATAGAATTGATATTGGATGTTGACATATATATAATCCAAATTAGGGAACGTGTCAACGGTCCCATTATTTGATAGTTTGACCCTCAAGTAGCTCCAAAAACACTGTTAATAGAAAAAATTGTTGACTGTTAATAAATTTTTCATGGGTAAATAAAGAAAATTAGAGACTACTAATACTTATTGGTTCAAATGGCACAAAATTTAAATTTTTTTTAAATAAAATTTTTAATTCAAATCTTATATATGGAGAAAATAGATGCTACAGAAGTTTTATCCATTTGCGTGTTCATCCAGCTCGAACTTCAAATTAGTCGAAATCTTTGTAATTACTGAATATTGGAGACATAAAATAAAAATACTTAATTTTTTAATTTTTTTAATTTCAAATTAAATATTTCTATTTATTAATATTGATATAACCATTTTATAATAAAAATTCCATGACGTGAGATTTTATATCGTTATAATATTGTCTAAATAAGCTTTGAATATCATTCTTTAGATGGGTCAAATTTTCTAAACTTAATCGATTCAAGTATAATTTGTATTTTATTAAAAGGTAGAATTTAGTAAATTTTAAATAATCATGATTTAGATTAAAATAAAAATGAATATAATATAATTATTCATATTCATATTCAAATGTTAAAAAAATATATGTTGACGAAATTAAAAATTACCCACTCAGTATCTGTTATTTTAATTTTATTTCAATGAAATTACTGGGTTTGAGTCAATATTGTTTCATTATCTAATTTCTCATCAAACTATAGTATAATTGATATATATATATAATCCAAGTTAGCGGACGTGTCTACGGTCCCCTTGTTTGATAGTTTGACCTACAAATAGCTCCAAAACATACTGTTAATAGAAAAAAAATGCTTACTGTTAATAAATTTATCATATTTTTTCAAACTAAATTTATCATAGATAAATAAAGAAAATTAGACACTGCCAATATTTGTTGGTCTGCCAATAAGTCACAACTCAATTGGTTATTGTGCTAAAACTTCAAAAGTGAGGTTTTGAGTTCGATTTTTACGTGAAGCATACTTGTGCTAATTATTTCCTACATGAATTATGATTTGTGATTTGTATTGGTAGTGATATATTTGAGATTATAAATGATATATGTAATATTTCAAATAGTAATATATTTGAGATTATAAATGATGTATGTAATATTTTTTAAAAAAATATCTGTTGACCTGAATGACAAGAAATTTGAATTTTTTTAAAATAAGATCTTCAATCTAAATCTTATGAACAAAGAAAATCGGTAAAGAGAAAGTTTTACCCTTTTTGGGTTTATTTGACTTGAATTTCAAATTAGTCAGAATTATTATAACTACTGAATACTGGAACATCAAATGAAAAAAAATAAATATTTAATTTTTTTTAACATTTTCTGTTAAAATTTCAAATTAAATCTTTCTATTTATTAGCATTGAAATGGCCATTTTATAATAAAAATTCCATAACATGAGAATTTATATCGTTATAATATTGTCTAAGATGCTTTGAATAATTTTTTAAGAAAGATAAAATTTTCTACACTTAAATTCTATTGAAAGTTAGAAAATTTGTGCAAACTCAAAGATATCTTTCAATCTTTATTTCTAGGCAGCTAGAGAAAAAGGAGAAAGATAACATGGATTGCAATAAAATAAAATATGAAATATAATTTTGCTAATGGCAGTCAATAAGAATATCATGATAAATATCAGGATCAAAATAGAAAGCTCATGGGAACATAGAATTTTTATTTTTTTTAATAAAAATGTTATATAATTTACGAATTGATATATTGTATAATAAAAAATAATTTTTTTTAAAAAAATTGAGAATGACAGAATATAAATCCTACACCTTAGATGTTTTTAAAGATAAATTATCATTTGACTAATTTTAATAATATTGAATCAATCAAATAAAAAAAGCATGACTTTTTTACAGGAAATGTAACTTGAGGGATCCGATTCTAAAATAATTAGTCATGATATAGTCTTAAAATTTAAAATATTAATTTGGTTGGTGAACTACTGCAGAACTTTTGGAACAAAGGCGGGTGAAGATGATTCCATGACCTTTTCAATTTTACACCTATTTATTTATTTGAAATAGTAACTTAATGTGTATCATCACAATTGAATACAATTTTGTCTTGAATTTTAGAGATTGCATGCAAAACTTGACTTTTTTTTAGGTGTCGGAAGCAGCTTTGCCACTTTTTCAACAAAATCAATTATTATTGGTTGTGGACTAGATCCATTGCGAGATTAAAACAATTACTAAATTTGCTTTATTATTTTTGAATAGTCAAACTTTAGTAGAAACCAACTATATATTGTGATTATCTAAAAAAAAAAAACTATATATTTATTATTTTTTTGTTAAGTTTGAATTTGTAAAAAAATCAACTATTTAATTAATTAATTAAAATTAAAGTACCGAAAAACATAACAAATTGTCTAATCTGTTTAAAACAAATAATTTATTATTTTATTATAAAACTAAAGCATTAATTGAGATTACGGTGCAATCCTCCATTTTCCATACTCTTCTTCTTGTAAAATCCTTATATAAGGAGAAAGTGAAAAAAGAAAAAAAAAATTGAGCCCATTTTCCTTTATGCAATATGTCATGGACTATAAACTTTTGGGCTCAACTTTTTGTTTATTTATTTTTGTTGGTATGGAATCATACATAGATGTATAATTTGCAAAAAAGAAATTATTTGAAATATCTTCTTTGTCATATGGCAAATTCTGTGGTGTCGTAATGATATGGTGTTATCATAAATAATAGCCATTGAATTTTAAAAATCTATTTTAGATCGTTGATCAGAAAACTTGCAATCTGAAGAATCTATTTCTATTTTACGGGTTAAAGGAGAGAATAGATTCCTTCAGTTAAAAAATAAAATTAATCTCACGGCTTCTTCTTCGCTTTGTTTCGCCCTCATCATCACTTCCTTTTCCCGACATTACCTTCTCTCTCTCGCCATACCATAGCCACCCAACTTGCACATTAATTCCTTACCCTAATCAGACTCACTGAACCCAACCTGCGAATTCATTCCTTATCCTAAAACTTAATTTCTACCAACAGTATCTTATAAACTAGGGTTCTAAAATCCCCGCCATTTTGTTAACCATCTACGACTTGTGTGTATGCCTTTGTCTATTCCATGGTTGTACAAGATGAAAACCTATAAACCACCATGGTAGTTTCAAAGCCAACTCCAAATCCAATCTCGCAAACGGGCTCATCACATCTTCCTACTGATAACAAAACACAATGGTGCACATGATATATCTCTGAAAACCATAAACACACTAAAAATACACAAAAAGTAAGACACAAGACTAATTAAATAGAAGATGTTCTATCATTGTAACTATGACTAAAACAAGCTTCACTGGAGCTTAATCCTTAGCTCGTTATAGTTTTCATCATGTAGATAACATGACTATCAAATTATAATCTTTAACAGATTTTAAACTACCAAATTGATCCCTACAACTTTGAGGGAAAGAATTAAAGAAAAAGAGCTTACAGTCATACACAAATCAAATAAAAGATGGCATCATTTAGAAGATGCTTGAGAAATAAAAAGTCGATAAACTTACATTGAAAACTTGACCCTACTAAATTAATGTTGATTTTCGAAGATGTTGGCACATACTACCAATAGGTATAATCTGAAAAAAATGCATCAACCAAAAAAGTTATAGCATGGCCATAAAAAATTTTAGCAACAGGAAAAAGATGAAATCAACATCAATTGATCAACTCGGCAAAGTTGCCTGCATTTCAAATTCTAAAATGGTTTTAACTTGAAAACTCCAATCTAAAGTGTCATATCTAGGCATCAATATAACGAAGAGAAATAAATTTATGAGATAGACTTAAATTGCATTGCCTAAGTTGGAAAAGGTAGTAGCTGAGTTTGAAAGAATTTTGTAGCAAACAAGAGTAGCATTGAGTCCAGCTGATATAGCCCATTCGTAGCCTTGCCTTGGTGCTGTCCATCTCTTTTGACAAGAATAGAAGGCCTGCCTGCAGAGATCACTTGGAGATGTAGAGGCTGGAAGAAGGCAGTGATTATCTTCAAAACGACTCCGCTTTTGTTTACTATCGAGGAAAGCCTATGGTTTTTGATGGTTGTCCGCAAGCATACGGATTCGTACAAGTAGTAATTAAATATCGATCCCACAGAGATTGCAAATTGACTATTGTAATACTAATTGTATTTGTTTGTTTAAACAACGAAAAAGATATTTTAAATGTAAATT